>APFE030561833.1:56784-75874 GCA_000404065.3 Pinus taeda | reverse complement strand
TAAATTCAGACATTACATTACTGGATATCCTGTTATCTTGTACACAGATCATTCTGCTATAAAATATTTAGCAAACAAGCCTATCACAAATGACAGAATAACTAGATGGCTGATTTTATTGCAGGAATTTGATATTACAATCAAGGATCGACCCGGGAAAGAAAACCCCGTAGGTGATTTCCTCTCAAGAATGCCAAAACTAGTTGATGCAGTAGCAGTTGAAGATCAATTTCCAAATGAGCATCTCTTTGTCGTTGCTGTTCAAACACCCTGGTATGCTAATGTTGCCAATTACCTAGCAGTAGGTAAGTTACCAAAGCATCTAACCCCTAATGAGCGAAAACAGATTGTTCAGCGAAGTACCAGATTTTCCTGGATTGGGGGCTATTTGTTTCACACAGGGGCAGACATGCAAATCAGGAGATGCATTCGACAAGACGAAATTTTTGATATATTGAAAGCCTGCCATGACCAATCGTGTGGTGGACATTTCGTTGATCGCAGGGCTGCACATAAAGTATTACACACAGGGTATTATTGGCCCACAATTTTCAAAGATGCAAAGAAATTTGTCCAAGCATGTGACAGTTGCCAGAGAGCGGGACGCCTTAGTCAGTCGGATGAGATGCCTTAAACCATAGCTAGTCATCGAACCATTTGAGCGTTGGGCTCTTGATTTCTTGGGACCAACCAACCCATCATCAAACCAGAAAACATACATTTTGGTGGCAATAGAATACGTCACCAAGTGGGTTGAAGCAGAGGCCTTGCCCAGAGCTACAGAAGAATCTGTTATACAGTTCCTGCTCCATCTATTTGTACATTATGGCCTCCCTAGAGAGATAATTACAGATGGAGGGCCACAGTTTGTTGGGAACAGAATAGCTGTAACACTCAACAACTATCATGTCCAACATAAAATTACCACCCCATATCACCCACAGGGAAATGGGCAAGTAGAAAGTAGTAATAAGATAATAGAAACAATTTTAACAAAAACAGTTGCATCACATAGACGCGAATGGGCTGCTAGACTACCTGAAGCACTGTGGGCTTATAGAACAACATGGAGAAGCACCACTGGTCACTCACCTTACCAGCTAATGTTCGGAAAACAACCTATTTTTCCTATATAATTTGAAATCCAGACATTATGAACAACACAAGAAGTTGGTTTAGACTTAACTGAGGCACAGACTAATCGACTACAACAGATCAATGAACTGGATGAAATTATGCTCTCTGCACTTCAACACACTGTCCTGATACAGCAGTAGAGAGCTAAATGGCATGATGCTCTCATTAAAAATAGAGTCTTCCATGAAGGAGACTGGGCTCTTTTATATGACTCCAGGTTTCAGGACTTCCCCGGGAAACTCCAGACTCGTTGGCTGGGACCATATCAAATCCAGAAAGTACATGATAATGGTACCCTTACCCTGATTCCTATTGATGGTTCTGGATATACCTTTAAGGAAAATGGCCATCGAGTCCATCTCTATCGCAAACCACTTACTCGGGAGTCCTTCTGCCAACAGCTATGCCAAGATTCAGATATGGAGATCTTAGGGGAGGAAGACAAGTCTTCCTCACCTGTAACTCACTAAGAAATTTACTTTCTCTTACAATTTGTACATAACTTCTTGAATCATTTTTGTACATATCTTTGCAACAGGTTTTGTTACTTCTGCTGTTCCTTTTTTCCAAAAGGAATAGCACTTTTGGTTTTCTGCTGTTCCTTTTCTAAAATGGACAGTACTTTGTGTTTTTGCTGTTCCTTTTCCAAAAGGAATAGCACTTGTGATTTCTGTTGTTCCTTTTCTAAAAGGGACAACACTTTGATTTTTGCTGTTCCTTTTCCAGAAGGAACAACACTTGTGATTTTTGCTGTTCCTTTTCCAAAAGGGACAGCACTTTTGCTTTCTGCTGTTCCTTTTTCAAAAGGAACAACACTTATGTTTTTGTTGTTCCTTTTCCAAAAGGGACAACACTTTTGCTTTCTGTTGTTCATTTTCCAAAAGGAACAGCACTTGTGTGTCTCTGCTGTTCCTTTTCCAAAGGAACAACACTTGTGTGTTTTTGCTATTCTTTTTTCAAAAGGAATAGCACTTATGTGTTTTTGCTGTTCCTTTTTCAAAAGAATCAGCATTTGTCTTTTTGTTGTTCCTTTTCCAAAAGGGACAACGCTTTTTCTTTCTGCTGTTCCTTTTTCAAAAGGAACAACACTTGTGTTTTAGTTGTTCCTTTTCCAAAAGGGACAACACTTTTGCTTTCTGCTGTTCCTTTTCCAAAAGGAACAACACTTGTGCATTTTTGTTGTTCCTTTTTCAAAAGGAACATCACTTGTGTGTTTTTGCTGTTCCTTTTTCAAAAGGAACAACACTTATGATTTTTGCTGTTCATTTTCTAAAAGGGACAACACTTTTGCTTTCTGCTGTTCCTTTTCCAAAGGAACGGTACTTGTGTGTTTTTGTTGTTCATTTTCCAAAAGGAACAACACTTTTTATTTTTGTTGTTCCTTTTCCAAAAGGAACAACACTTTTTGATTTTTGCTGTTCCTTTTTCAAAGGAACGACACTTGTTCGATTTTGCTGTTCCTTTTCAAAAGGAACAACACTATTGAATTCTGTTGTTCCTTTCTCCAAATGGATAGCATTTGTAAACTGTTGTTGTGCCCTTCCTCGAAAGGAACACTACTTATATGATTTTTCTCTCCTTGTGAAACAGCTTGTTCCTTTTGCTATTCTAAATTAAGGATGCTTATTGCTAATGTTCTTTCAAGTCTTTTTGAATACGGCTATGAATTTATGTAATGGGAACAAAAACACAGCATACGGAAGTCAGTTAATCATAAATCGCTATTTTTATAAGAGACTGCCCTGAATTGGTGAAAGGACGCAAGGAAAGACATGCTTATTCATCATCTTTTGCTGCCATTTCTCTACTAATTCCGTTCTGATTGGTTATCTGTATCATGATGGCCCCTTTTTAATCCTCTCTGATTATCATTCAGCAATAAGAACAAAGGATCTATACCTTTCTATTGGGATATTAAGACTTCTTCCACCATTCCTACTCTTAAGGAGTGTTGAACCACCCTTTGTGTATAAACAGGAAAGACTCTTTATGAAAAAAAGAAAAAAAAAAAAGGAAGCAAAACATGGTTTCTAAATGTCAATTCAGGATAGGAAGTCTCATACGAGCTGGGTCTACCATGATCATCAGGACGGAAGCGAAGTGGGCATTCCCACTATGGCCACCACACCTGGGAAATGGTCCAAAAGGTATATCAAACAAACAACCCTTGGAACAGGAGGTCTCATCACGAGCCGGCTTGCCCACTATTTGCTCCTCCCTCGTGAATGACATTATGACTAACTGGTCACCAAGCTAGCATAATGGCCTACATTTTGACATTACACAACGTTTCCTGGCATACACAAAGGACTATGGTTCCAGGGGTGAAACAAACAACTCTGCCAAGGTTATGGACACCTGTCGGTAGCAGAACACTGTTAATGGTATTGAAGTCGCATTTTTACACCAATAGGTAAGAAGATTGCATCCTCTTGTTTCTTATGCCGTGGTAATTAATTATATAATATTACCCAACCATATAACGCATGACTATATATTATCACCAATCATTAAATAATTAGTGACAGTGACCGCATGAGACTCTCTATTTACGACAAATGTCTTATCCCCGAACTTCCATCAAATCACCACAGTCTCTTACGGATTAAAGCGATGTAACTTTATACCTCGATTTCAGTAATAGGCTATTTTTGTAAGCATGACATATTGCCATACGCTGTTCCATAAAGACCTTGCGGTAGAATAGGCGCTGCTCCTTTATTTGACGGCTGGGACAGCCTATCACATTGGCGGGGGAGGGTAACCTCATCATTCCCCAGAGCACGTGTCAGTCCGTCATTTGAGAAATTGTGTACTCGGGCATAGCACGACTCAACGGTATTATCTTTTTCTATTTTTGTTTTCTTCTGCATGAGTTACTGTTCAAAGCCATTTCCACTGCATACGCCGTAGCATTAGAATTTGAACGAGTAATATGCCATCAGCTTCTCTGCGTTTCAACAAATAGTTGCCGTTCCTTTGAGAATTTGCAGTGAAACTATGGGAGGAAGGTCAGTTCGCTGAGAAACGCAAGTGTTAACTGTTTCGGCTGCAGCCCAGAAAATCCTGAAAAAATCAACATGGCTGACCTATCTCAACCGCCTGAAAGAGTCCAATGAAACAGTTGCGATTGAATTTTTACAGAATTTGCAGGAAGACTATTCCACATTAAGAGGAAGACGAATAGCAGTCACCGATGACATAATAGCAGAAGTCTCGGGACTACCAGCCACTGGACCAGTATGGATGATAAAGAAGGAAAGACTACAGAAGATTTTAGAAATCTTTCAGGACGAGGGCCAGAGCTTGACAACTCGAGGAAAGGGGGTACTGCCAGCAACGCTAGGAGATCCATGGGCGGAATTAGCAAAAATCATCCAAAGCTACATCACCTATGAAGGAAGAAAAGATGTGGTAAGACCATGACATCTTAAACTCCTAGCTGTTTTAAAACAAAAATGTTCTGTGAATTTATCTGCATTGTTGAATTCACTACTTCATGACGTTGCATGAAGCATGAAAAGAGAACAGCACGTAGAGTCAGTCGTCAGCCACCACGGATTAATTCGGTTGATAGTTAACTATAGTCTCACCCAGCAGCATAGTAGTTGGGAAGAACTAATTACCATCATCAATGGAGGGTCGGCCACATCCAGATGCCCGGAAAAACGAAAACAAGTTACTAGCACACCCCAACGTTCAGAAAAATAGAAGCAGGACACTTGCATAATGGAGCAACCTGAAAAACGAAAGAAATCTGAAAAACGGAAACATGACGCCAGCACACCCGAACAACTAGAAAAATGCAAAAAATCGGCCCGGCTCGCATGGCTACGAGGTGGGCTGGAGAAGCCCTAGGAAGACACGAGCCAGACAATAGAAATCGAAGATGAGCAAATCCCAAGCGAGGAAAAATAAGAAAAAGACGATGAGGAAGCAGAGCAGTCTGCAGAGGCAGAAACAGAAGAAGAAGACGACGAGGAAGCAGAGCAGTCTGCAGAGGCAGAAATAGAAGAAGAAGACGATGAGGAAGCAGAGCAGTCTGCAGAGGCAGAAACAGAAGAAGAAGAAGAGGAGGCAGAGCAATCTATAGAAGGAGAAGAAGAAAAGATGAGAAATCTAAAGAGGAAGGAGATGAGGGAAAAGAAGCCGAGCAGTCCGAGCAGGAGGAAGGAATGGAACAACAGGAAGGTAGCCCATTACAAGACCCGTTAGGGGAAGATGAATTGGCCAACATTTTGGCCAATATGGGTGAATATGGAAAACCCCTGAGTCCATCAAACCTCCATGCCGTAGAGAAACCCCAGGAGAAAGATGCACTCGAGGACTCGCATGCAGAAGAGGCGGAAGTAGAAAATTTGTCTGTTCATAATGAGAAGATATCAGAAAATGTTGAGCAGGAACAACCCGTTCCTAATCAGAAGGCACCAGAAGAAAGTCCGGAGGAAATAAGGGCAGAAGAAGAATTAGCCCAAGAAATAACAGAGCCAAGTAAGGTTCTTACCCGGAACAACCACCACAGGGAGAAAATCAGGAAGTTAGCCATAGTCCAAACCGCAGCGAACAGCGTGATGTTCCTTCTGAAGAGATGATGGAAATAAGGGAATTACGAAAGGAACAACAGAGATTGTTGAACATAATAGTCCAGCTTCATCAGCAGATTAGGGTTCTAAAGGCGAGGCAAAGGGTAAAAGGGACTTCAGGAAGAAAAGGTCTGACCACACCAGTAAGATCCCTTAAAGGCAAGAGGCGGAGGACCAGAATCCATCCCACTGCTCAAAACCCTAACAAAAGCCAAACTGTTGTTCCAAATGAAGTTGAAAAGTAGATTGTTGTTCCAAATGAAGCTGAAAAGCAGACTGCTGTTCCAATTGAAAAGGAACAGCAGTGGGCTGGAGTTCATGTTAAAATTGAAACGGATGATAAGATGGTTCAAACAGAGGCACCACCTTCGGGAGTAATAAGGGTTCTGAACTCGAAGAAGCGCAATAAGAAAGTTCAAGTAAAGCTCCCGGCCTCCACGGCTGCATGGAAGAAGGATCCAAAAACGATAACCCTTCACAAAAATTTGAAGCAGGCCCAGCAAGAAGCAGAAAAGCTTAGGGAGCAAATGGTCCCCTGAGAAAAATATGAAGAACTACAGCAGCAGCTAAGGAACGTCAACTTATCTGAAAGCCAAGCTTTTGAAGGATGGCGAAGGGAACAAGAGAAAGTTGCAAAGGTAACTCGTAGATTAGATGTAGTTATCAAATAGATGGATACCTTGTGTTCCCTATACAATGACGTCTTAGCATGTAGAGCCCCTGCCAAGAACTATGCCCTATTTCTAATGGAAAGGTATTTACAAATGAAAATAAATGCTATTAAAACAGGTGCTCCCATACAAATTAACACTATAGATGATTTTATAAATTGCTGTAAACATTATGGGGTAAAAGTGCAAAGGTTATTATGTGAATTTTACTTGCATAACCTTGTGCTAGAACAAGAGACTGAACTGAACCCTGGCCCTTTTGTTGGGGGACATTCAATTGCAAGCATTTATCTCATTTGTAGTCAATCAAATTAAATGGCTTAAAGCCTACAACGCTTTTCAAAGACAAGAAAACGGATTAGATCTATGGGTAATGAGCCTAGGGACCCAGAACAGTTATGGAGGAGACATAGAAATCTCATGAAGGCTCCAGGAGTGATTGAAGCATTAGGACCCATGCATGAAGCAATCATTCGGCAGGGACTTGAATACTTTTCCTCTATTAAAGACCCTGCCATTGAAGTAGCTAAATTTCGATATCGAATATCTAATCCGAACATCCAGCTCAGAGAACCATTTAAGTATGAGAATTTTAAACTTGCTGCTAACCGATTCCCCCTCTATGGCGAAATTGTTTTGAGGGTAGGGCCATCCTGGTTAGGATACAGGTTCCAAAGTCCAATCATTTGGCATCTTTCACCCAGATACCAAGCCCTGTATGAGATGCCTGAGGGCCAGACAGGCCATTTCTTTGATCATTTAGTTTCGCATCACGGCTGTAGGCCCTCACACGAAATTCCATCTCCAGCCTACTCACTCACTGCTTTGCATGTCAACTACAATGTTTTCATGAGGCCATGAAAAAGGGTAAGCTGGGGGGTGTGTGGAGTATCAAATAAGGCATGTTTCGATGGTTATTTCAATATCTTTGCATTAGAACTTATAAGCCTTTTTGCATTAGAAACTTAGACAATAATAAGGATTTATAACGAAACACGTGAGATTAATAGAGAACGCTGATAATTGTTATTCCTATGTGCAGGAGGGAGGAAAAACGAAAAGTGGCCATCCTAAAGGAAAAGACAAAGATGAATTAATTGTTGTCCCTTTGACGGGAGACCGCGTGAAAACCAGATAAAAATAGACCAACCCAGGAAAGGAAGCGGAGATACCAGCTCGGAGCAGAAAAGGAAAGAGGTGACTCAGGATTAACGATTCTGCGAATCCCTCAGGATCTTAGATCCTGAGGGATCGCTATTTTATCTATTTCTGCATCTAGATATCTCTGTCATCATCCTTATATAAGGGATAGCGTTGTTGGCTAGAAATGAGGACTTTTTATGTAATTTCTTTTAAAAAGGATCAAGACTATGATCTTTATGCTCTGTTAAAGATTTGAGTTACTGTAATTCTACTTCATGCATTAATACAGATTTGGTTACTCTTTTATCTTTGAGCCTGGATCAATCTTAAGCGGTGTACCCCTGGAGGCTAAGGGCCCGACCCTGGAGGACACTTGCTCTTGTACCATTACACGTGGTTTTTGTGTGGTTTGTTTATCGACGTGATCTGGTAATCTGTTGTGTTTTAAGAATGTTTATATTGCATGCTCTGTTATGTTTAACTCATTTAATGATCCTACAAACAAAATTATTATATTGATGCTGCATCGTGTTACCAATCCTTTAAGTATTGGTTAATCTCTACAGGATACTGTCATTCCATTACAGAGTTTTATGTGATTGTGCCTTAGCATTACAACATTTATCTTGAAAAGTCTGATTTCACATGATTATTAAATCCTTGAATGTAATTGCTTTTGTCTTGAGATGCAATCACATGCTTTTATTTAGAGCGATAACAGAGTCAGATTAAGCTTGTTGTGTTTATATGGTTGTTAGTATTATTTCATCCCGGATCCATAGGTAGTGTTGTTCCATAGTATGTGTACATCTTTAAGAGTAAAGGATTGATGTTTGGATTGGTATGATTAAATAGAGTTACAACTTGATGAACTTGGTTACTTCTTATTTCTGAATTGCTGTTCCATTTCAGTTGTTGTTCCATTTCTAAATCGCTGTTCCATTTCAGTTGTTGTTCCATTTCTGAATTGCTGTTCCATTTCAGTTATTGTTCCATTTCTGAATTGTTGTTCCATTTCAATTGTTGTTCCATTTCAATTGTTGTTCCATTTCAAGATTACTGATTTGTTGTTTTCCTTACTTTCCATTTCTTATTTATTAAGGACAATCTTAGGCTGTAGGACTTCTGATCTGGTCCCATCAGTTATGAAAGGGATGGGTTATTGCTACCGAACCCTTGACTGATGTGTTGTTTTATTTCATTGCTATTTTCTTTACTTGCTGTTTCATTTCTATTTATTAAGGATGATCTCAGGCTATAGTGAGCGTCAGCATCTGCTAACTGGATCCCAGACCTCGGACCTGTTCTCATCAGTTACGAAAAGGATGGGTTATTGCTACCAAACCTTTGATTGATGCATTGCTTTGTGTGAATTAGCCTTTTGAAGTAGTTAAGTTGTAGACTCGCATCAATTTACTTGTGTAGTTTTAGACAACTATACTACGAGCATTACTCTGACAAATGCTAAGCCTCAGACTGAGACACTCTTTGAAATAGTAAGACATTCCCGGATTGATGTATTAATGTGAGGTAACTAGAGGTGAAAGAGACCCTTTTTATAGCTCTACAGATCCCACGCCCAACAGGCCCCCAACACAAACATCATGACTCACTTTCAAGTCACTTTGTCGGTGTGGAGATCTTTGCGCAAAGACCTCCCAACTTTGTTGGAACTTCTACAAGATTGGAAATTCATTGAGCAACTGCCTGTTATACCTCCTGCACGTGTTGTTTAGAGACTGTTGTATCTGAACTTCTTCCTTGCATCTGATCCTATGTTCCCTGCATCTGTTTATAGTCCTGCACCTCCTTTCAGCTACCTGGAGCACTAAGATTGTGTTTCGATTGGCTAGTCAGATAGCCAGGCCACTCGTGTATGGATTCAACTGAATGACATTTACTTTTCCTAGGAAGGGTTCGCCATTTGATGTCATCAACTACATCGCGCATTTTACCAACTATATCATGCCACAATCTGCGATCCCCTTAGTAACATACAGTCCAATCCAAGTCATCAAACTAATCTAATCTCTGTGGTAGTCCCCAAATTTGTCAACGTAATCGTGCACATCATGTTTTATCACCACAATTTGCTTATCAAAAAAGTCCTTCGTTATTCCTTCCTTAAGCTTCTTGACTTCTTCCACCATGACACTTTTCTCCCTTAACCAAACTTTGTCATTCATGATCTCTTGAAGCCTAACATCACCCTACTGTATCTCTTCATTAGGTCCCAAGCATTCTTCTTCGTCCAACTATGCGACCCCTTGTCCTAAGGCTCCATGATCTATCACATCTGTGGGTGCTGCTATGCGTGAACTAGGCATGATATACCTTATTGGCATTACAACAATCACTCCATAGGCTAGCCTAGAAGGTGTCTATTCTGCCAGTTTCTTGCACGTTGTCCTATAAGTCCATAAAACTGCTTGTACGTGTAGGTCCCAATCACTTCGTTGTGCATTACATACCTTGTTCAGTGCTTCATACACTTCGTTAAATGCTTTCATGTGGATAACCTTTTGTGTGATCATTCTCTCCACAGTCTGTCATTCCAACCTAAGGAATCATTCATGCAATTGCCCCCCCCCAGACACATGCTTATTGATCATATTTCCCAATGCGTAGTTCATGTGTATCTGCACAAATTGTTTACCATATGCCTGTACCCACATGGACAGATGCACACGCAAACCATCCCGTCCATTGTTTTTATCTGTTAATTGCACTATAGGTTTCCCAAACTCTGAGCACAATATTTTTCTACATGTGTACCAGTCTTCAAAGCTTCCTTTGTGCATACCCCACCACCTAGTAGTTGTAGTGTGCAGTACCCAATTCAAGGCCTAGAAACATTGCTTTTCCAACACCTCCCTTTCAAACTTATCTAAGAAAGTATCTACCTCACTTAACCCATCATAAGTAGGTAGAACCCTCACTCTTTTGATACACAATGCAGTGACCTTATCATCATGTTATAGATCAGTGTGGTTACCTCGTGTAACTAGTTCTACCATTGTTCTATCTCCTCATCCAAATTTGAAGTGCCGGATCTTTCACACTCCCATGAAATTCGTCCATCCACGGTGAGATTTACATAGTATTTCTCTCGCGTAGTTATCTTGTAGATACAGTAAAAATCATCGTCACTTTAATATTTGTGCAACGACTCTATATAGTGCAATCCCTCAGTAGGGTCCAAGGGTACAACTATGAGTAGACACTTTTTTCTCAAAAATCATCTTGTGCTTCATCAGATTAATCACCCCGTTCATATCAATGGCCCAATCAATTCCTAAGAGTGCAGGGTAGGCATTGATGTCATCAACAAGCTCTATTACTTTAAAGTCTACTAGTGTGCTCGCTCCCTCAATATCCACAATGATTCCCTACAATCTCCCCATAGGTATTATCTTTTGCTGGTTCGCCATTCATAGCTCGATAGGAGACCATTGTAGCATAGGCCTCCCCATGCTCTCCCATGTCTACTTCGGCAGAACATTCACGTCTGATCCTAAGTCTAGAATTACTTGGTCCATCTCATATTCTCCAATCTACGTGGTTAGCCTCATTTCTCTCCCTGCCCTAGTGTTGTGTTTTTCAATCTTCCGGACTACGTGCGGTTCTCCTGGCGTGGTCTCAGTGCATCTGTGAATGAGTTCCTGCAATCCTTTTACAACCTTATTGTCATGCAGTAGCTTCATGCATGTTTCCAAGAATTTCGTAAGCATAGATGGGTCCATTTCCAGCTTCGGTCTATCCTTGCTTCCTGAAGTGGAGGTATCAACGAAGCTCTTCTTTGCTTCCATGAAGTTTTCCTTAGTGCGCTCCAAATCAAACTCTACTTCTTTTGTCGTAGCTTTGCAAATCCAAGTACTATCTTTAGGCTATTTGGCTTTATTATCTCCCATCATAGTTCCACATCAGAGAACAATGTTCACATTTGGATCTTCCTCACGTAGCTCAGACCTCATCATCTGCATGTTCTGAGTCAGGGGAGTTGGTAGCGCTCCCTTGTCGCATATCCTAGCTATCAGCGTAGGAAAATCTTTCGTCTCATGATCAAACAAGGTACAATATAGGCATGATGTACATGTTGGGTTTGTACAATCATGAGCATAATGTCATGGCCCTTCGTAATTGTAGCATATCAACTATCTATGACCTCTTCCAAGTCCTCCTCCACTTCGGCCTCGTCTGCGCCCCTGAAATCCGATTCGTGCCATCCCTGAACTCAGGTCTAGGGGCCACGATCGGCCTCAAATCTGTAGGTGGGAGTTCTGTCCATCATCAACTCATAGCTTCTACAAGTGCGCTCATCATCTCTAACTGATCTACAAAAAATACATAACAACTATTGCGAATTTTGCATGTACTTCTATAACAAATAGCAATTTTTTGTAGCATGCTTTCCTCCTATTTAAAAAATCATGCACAACAAAGTAGGCACCGCACTAGGTCCTGCTTATGATTCCTGCCTTAACGACATTGGTCCTCCTCCCATGAGGTATTCATGAACATTGGGCAATGGTCATTTTCATGACCTTGTCCCTTACATTTAATGCACCATACCTCTTCGCACACTTCTGGTCGAGCTATCCTGTCTTGTTTCAAACTCTGCATTTCAAGGCATAAGTTTTTCAATTGTGCATGGATATACTAAATTCCCAAGTAAGGATCCTATATTGGGGTCTCATTCATCCTCATCGTGATTTCCAAGGCCTTTTCCTAAGTCATTAACCTCTGTTGCGACAACGCATTCCTCAAATGCAGCGTTAGCGATGCTACAAACCATTCACAATGTTGTCCATCCATCAAAGTCATATTACCTTCGCGAATCATACACTTTAGTCTCTGATCCAACTCTCAAGGAGTCTTTCCTGATAGTATTGTGATCTCTTTGAACCCAATGTTCTATGATTCTGACTTCAGCCTGCTAAATTCCTTATTTAGTGCAATTTGGATATCTGTGATTCCCGCATTCAGATTGTCATTAGAATGCTTAATGTACTAGGTCAGTGCACGGTCCTGCAGGGCACTAACTAGTGTTGCTTTCTTTATATTGTCATATGCAACTCCCTGCGCTTCCCATACGGCTCTTATCATGAACCAAAGCTGATCCAAATCTTCATTTCCTACTCCCTTGAACATAGGAAACTTTATCGCACTTGCCATGTTGACTCGCGGTGGTGGCGGAGGTGGTACGAATGAAGATGGAGGTGAAGGCGGTGAAGATAGTGGAAGTGTGGGTGCGGGTGGTATGCACGGAATCCTTTGCCTTATCAAATAGATCAAACTTTGTGGAGAGACCTTTGCAAGCTCTTCCTTGTCCCCTCGCAGAGGTGAAGTCAAAGAGCTATTCTCTGGTCCCTCACTTCCTTTGTTTCTATAGGTTTTTCCACTTCGCGTAGCTCCAAACATCAAGGTAATTGCATAACCCTCTTTTCAGACAATAGCATTTTAATCCAAGTATTCAGAGACTTTACGTACTTACCTCATGGTTCTTTGAGAAAGTGTCACTATGCCTCGCTATAGCTGACTAAAGTATCTACCGTGAACTCAGTAATGAGTCCTCCTATAATTAAATCGAGCCAGTGATCAATATCACACATGATCTTATCATCCGATGCTTCCAATCTACGCACCAACTCTGGGGTCCACACAATAGGATTGTCGAGTTTCCACCTTCCTTGCCTATTTTTTAGCTTCACGACCCACTTATACAGCTTAGTACGGAAAGATGAAAAAAAGGTTTCATGGATCTCTGTGTACAGGTAGCAATCTAACCACTCTTCTTTTGAGAGTCACGGGCTCCTATTCTCCTGTGCCGTGAACTCATGAATTCTTCTATCCAACCTACATTTAACTTCCTTCTTATTTGGATTCCAATGACATGGCATCAGACACATCTATGCAGATTCCGGTCCCAGAAACAAAACCATATTTTGGCTTGAGGGAGCCTGACCCAAGTTTGGAGTTAATTAGCTAAACAAATCCCTGTACTACTAGCCCTTTCAGCAACAGCCCGCAGAGCACGGACTGAGGTCTCACCTGAAGTAGTATGGGGCAATGCTGGAACCAAGTTTCTGCACCCTTGATATGTTTGAGGGGTTTATTTAGTTCAACTATGAATCCCTTCGCACAGGTCACTTTGCGCACTGTCCTAGCTTGTGAAACCTTCGCGACCTGTTATAATCACCTTTGTGCAGCCCTCACTAGGGACTGAGGTGATTTCGCGCTGCCCTAGAAGCGATCTGTGCTACTTCCCCAAGTTATACCGTGGATATTACTTATCTTCTTATAATAGTTAGTTATCTTCGCATAACCAGATACTTTATCTTATATTCACTTTATCAATACATTCATACAAGTTTGCGCATCATATAAACAATAGAAATGCAATTTATATCTGATACATTCAATGCACAAAAAAGGAAAAGATATAGAGAAATGATGTAAACTTCTCTTTGTTACTTCTCCAAAGGTTACAGACTCTACTTGCCCTGTGCACTCAACTGCAGGGGTCCGCGCACTTAGCTGCAGACTACTAGGCCTCTACGCACTTAGCTGTAGAGCCTTCTCCTACTCTAGGACCCAAAGACTCGACTCTACACTTAGATAAGGCTCAACTCTCCATCTATTGCTTCCACTTCTCTTCCTTTTTACAACTTAGAGCTTCACTCTATTTATACAATCATATGGTTCACGGACCATGGGTAGATCTCTAAAGCCAACATTACATTTACAAAATTGAGGGAAAACAACCCTATGACTCATTTACAATCTTCGCGCTCCACACCCACAAAACGCAGAGTCTTTACATCGGATTTGGTCAAAATCTGGGCTTTGAGCCCCAAAACGTGCCTTGGGGGATCCTGCACCCAACAATCATGAACAAAAAATATCCTTCTAGCATATTTAACCATTTATCTATGGCATCTGCATCTATCTGACCTTCAAATAGGGGGACATCAAAGTTAACTTGTACATTAAAGGGTGGCTCTTCTAGAGTGGTTGCTGGAAGAAGATGTGTCGCCTTTGGGTACTCACTGAAGGAGTTGGGAAAGGTTGTCTTGTCATTGTGTTCCTATGTCACTCAAAGGATTCTTCAAGCAATATTTTGAAAGGATCTCTTTCCCCCTTGTCTTTCTTCTCTTCTACCATGGGAGGTTTTCAGTGTTGGCAAGGCTAGTCTTGCAAAGTTTCGACCCCTAACTCCTTATATCCTAACCTCATTGGGGAAATGCAAAGAAAAATAGAGAAATAGTAGACCGCTCTGATACCACTGATCTAAACTTAAATAGGAATGAAAAAAAGGAAAATATATAACCATAAATACAGAGATGCAACATAAATAGCACTTCATTTCATTAATATCAAACACTAAAATATGCTTACAAATAGAAATGAAAATAAACTAGCTCACGCGATGGTAGCTTATCTTTGAGAAGAGATGTGGTGGCTACATGCCTCTAAACTGTATTACAATGAGGGTCAAGGGCCTATTTATTATTGAACAACAAGGGAAAACCCTAACAACCAAAACCCTACCGCATGGGATGGAACGCCAAGTGTTTGTGGGCCCTATTGGGGTTAGTTGAGTAGCCAACTTCCCAGGGTCATAATGTTGTCATATTATCTTCATTTGGTGATTCTGATACCTTGTTTGAAATATCTGTCTAATTACTATAGGATTTGTGACAAGCTATGGGCCTATTACAGACCTCAAGAAAATGACGTTTAGCTGGTCAAAACTGCTCTGAAAGTTTAGGACCCAAAAAACTACTAAAAATATTAAATGTTACAATAAACAAGGAAACAAATGAAACTAATTGGAGGTCTTGGTGGAATAGGTGGGTAGCCACCAATATCCACGTGGATCAGAAGAAGATCTTGTGATAATTTCTCTCTTCCTTCATTTGATCTTCCTCATCTTCCATGTTGTGTCTTCGTGTTTTACACTCTGCTTCGGGATCGAAGGATTTGATTTTTCCTTCACCTCTTTGGAGCTTGTTTCTGGTTAGCATTCACTCATACAAGTCACATCAAGAAGATTTGATCTAATACCAAACTTGATCCATGTATTTTACTTCAACGATACATACATAATTTCATTTAAAAGAGCATGTAACCAAGGGGAATAAACACATAAAAGAAGAAAAAAAGAAAATGAAACCATGAGATCAAAGGCACAAAAGCAACTTGATAATGGGTTCACCAAATGTGGGCTATGTCTCTATGCCCTATTCAATGTGGGGAGGCCTATTTTAGTATTTGGGAGCAAAATAGAATTACAAGAAATTACAAAATGACACCTTATACCTCTTGTTGGGAACAGGTTCCCTAAGGGTCAATTTTGGGGTTAAAAACCCAAGTTTTGGGGCAGAAGGCCAAAAGTTTGTATAAAGAAATGTAAAGTCTCCATATTTTCTGGTCATGGAGCACAAAGATATTAAGAGTCAAAAAGGGTTTTCCACCCTTAGTATAGATAAGTTGTGTCAATTTTAAAGATTCGCCCTTGGTCCGCGGACCATGGGATTGTATAAAAAGGAGGTCTTAGAGGAGTCTAAGGAGAGAAGGAAGAGCAAAGTAGAAGTTCTTGATGAGTCTGTGAAGAGCTGATGAGTCTGTAGCTGAGTGCGCAGACCCTTGCAATTGTGTGCGCAGGGCAGATAGAGTCTGTATTGGAAATATGAATCAAGAATAAATAGAAGTATTGTGAAATTATTTTGTATTTTTCCTCTGTGGATTGCATGTCATTATGTTATTTTATGTTTTGGGTTTATGTTATAAAGTTAATTTGATGTGCGAATGTATATGTTTCTATCTGTTATATGAACACAAATAAGGATATATGTTTACGTGAAGATAATCTTAATTGCATGGTAAATTTAGAGAACACTTACAATAATTCAGGAAATCATATAATAACGTAGTAACAAATGTGCGTAATTACTTGAGCCGCTGGGTAGGGTTGTGCGAAGGGCGATCGTATACCTTCGTAAGGGTTCTAACAGGTGAAAGAGAAAGTACATCGATAAGTCCTAAAGGCTTACCAATCTACACGAAGGAAGGGCTTAAGGTAGAAAACCGACATCACGACCATCTCACGGTGCGGAAACTTGGTTCCTGCATCCCCCCATACTGCTTTGGGTGAGAATTCAGTCTATGCTCCATGGACTGATGTCGAAAGGGACAGTAGTGTAGGGATTTGCTTGGCTTACTAACGTTGAACCTGGGTCATGGCCCATCAAGCCAATAAATGGTTCCGTTGTCGAGATTGGGATCTGCATAACGAGAAATGTGATGTCGCATCATTGGAATCCAACAAAGAAGGAGACTAAACACTGGCTGGATAGGAAGATCCATGAATTCACGGTGTAAGAAAATAGGAATCTGCGATTGACAAAGGAATAGTGGTTGGATAGATATTTGTACACAAAAATTCACAAAATCTTCTTCTATTCTTTCCCGGTTGAATTATACAAGTGGATCACGAAGTTGGTAGACAGCTAGGGAAGGTGGAGGCTTGACAATATGATTGTATGGACACCGGAGCTAGTGTAGATATTAGAAGCCTTTGAAGATAATATCACACGTGTTGTTGATCATTGGCTTGACCGTATCATAGGATGGTTTGTAATAGAGTTCGCGTTGATACTTCGGTCAGCTACAAAGAAGTAGAGAGCCACTTCTTCAAAGGACTGCGAGGTAAGTATTTGAAATCACTAAATATTTGGATTAAGATGCTCTTGTGTGAAAAGTGGGTCATTCAGTTACCTTGATGTTTGGAGCTACACTAAGTGGAAGGTCTTTTAGGGATGGAGGAAGAAAAGGTCTTAAGTATAGCCTGTTGATTGAGCCTCCTTTGAGTGACAACGAAGGAGCAGCATAGGCTTCTCCACTGAGCGCTATTCAGTTGATAAGACAAGGGTTCCCACAAATACCTACACCACCTCCATCCTCATCCCATCCATCCACACTACCTCCATCCTCACCTCCACCACTCACCCCATCTCCCACACCACCGCCACCTCCACCATTATTCAATATGGTGAACTTTGTAAAGCTACCTATATTCAAGGGCGTAGGAAATGAAGATACGTACCATTTTTGGATCGTCATGAAGGATGTATAGGAAGCTCAGGGTATCACGGATGATCAAATGAAGAAAGCAATGCTGGTTAGTGCTTTGCAGGATGGAACACTAACATGGTACATTAAGTACAATACTAATAACCCAATGTCCACGTTGGCAGATATCCAGACTACACTGAATAGGGAATTTAGTAGACCTAAGTCTCAAGCACAATCAATTTTGGTATTTAAGGAGATCATGATGAGGCCTAGGGAGATGCCATAGGATTTTGATCAAAGATTGAAGTGTATGATCCATGAATCCAACATGAACCTAACTGATGGGTAGCATCGCGAATGGTTTGTGGCCTCGCTCCTGCCCCACCTAAGGGTTGCGCTATCACAACAGAAGATTGGGACCCAGGCAGAAGCTCTAGAAATCACAATGAGACTACATGAGACACCAATGCAGGATACTAATATGGGGGTTCAACAGATTCATGTGCACTTGCAGAACCTTTGCCTCGAAATGCAAAGTCTGAAGAAAGACAGAATATCTCATCCGGAGGTGCGTGAAGATGTTTGGTGCCTGAAATGTAAAGGTCAGAGGCATGACAAGGATCACTGTCCAATCTTTGTGAACTATGTTGTAGTAGAGGGACCAATGCCTCTAAGGTCAGAGGCTGTCGTGAGGCCAAGTGCAGGGCCCACGCTATGGTGTGTTTTATGCCAAGTAGCTGGGAAACATGCGACTGACAATTTCCATTTGCTACAAAAATTCATACATACAACACAACATCTCTTCTGTAATTTATGTTAATTAGTAGGTCATGATGAGTGCAATTGCTGTAGTTACGAATTAATGATGGACATGACACCCACATACAGGGTGCAAGTAGAAACACGACCTCTAGACCAAGGTGCTAGGGGAGTGCAAGGTGAGTATCAGGGGCATGGTCGAGGCCAAGGTGGAGGGGGGCCTGGTAAAGGCCGAGGGAAGCTTATTTGTTACAATTGTGGAAGACCAAGACACTACGCAAGAGACTGTCCGAATTCGACGCAACTGTCATGCTGCTACTATTCTCAGTTTGACCATGTGACTAAGGTTTACCCTATATTGTTGGCTAAGATTTGTGAAAAGGGGGCGCAACCTCCACAGTTGACGTAGAAGCTCCAAATGATGAGGGTTGACCCTCACGAGGAAGACCCTAAGGTAAACATTATGTTGCGGAGTGGAAAAATGACTGGCGAGGATAAAGGGAAGCACCCTACAAAAGGTGAGTGGGTCTTCAAAGCACCAGAAAGAAGACTGGGTTTGATCTACAGTGTGCAAAAGAAACATTTATGGAAATGAAGAAAATCTTCGCTGAGGCCTCTACCTTAGGAAGTTAGGAGAAACCAGTTGAAGAATTGGACCCATCCATTATTACCATGTTCATAGAGACCTACATGAAACTACTCCACGATAGTAAGCCTGTG
>APFE030561833.1:24264-40153 GCA_000404065.3 Pinus taeda | reverse complement strand
ATGCTAGAGCTTTCAGGTTCCTTACTAGGTGTTTGCATTTTCTTTCCTCGGGGCATCAGTTACTGATAATAATGCTCTACTAGCCCTTTGAATTCCTTCAAAATAATTTTTTCAAACCAATCTTAAGCAAAAATTTAAAAAAATCTACACACCTTTTTTTTCTTTGGAGGAGCTCGATATTGCCTCTGATGTATCTCTGTATGTTCAAAAGACCAACTTCCTCAGATCATATCTCCGCAAATATAGCGCGAAAAGCTCTGAAATTTGGACCCGAGCTACAGCGCAATGTCTTCCCAAATGGGTTTTTTTCTGACTTCTGAAATGTCGCAGAAAAAAAATTATAGAAAAAATTCCACGATGGCCTATTTGGAGCAGTGAAACCCTAGAACTTGGCTCTGATACCAAATGTTATGAAACCATCTCAAGAAAAGATAGAAAGGATAGATCAACACCTTAGAATTCAGCCTCCTCGAGGGGGAAACCTACTTTACATTACATAAATGAACAATTCTTGGATGATACAAATGACAAAACCTCCTTTCTATATATAGGAGTCTAAGGAGTCATAGTATAACCCAGCTGACCTAACAATAATAATATAAAGCCACAAAAATAACAATAGAGGGATTCTATGGGGCACAGTCATAACAATATGGGGGCAATAGGGGCACAACAATATTAATAAGGGGTAAAACTACCATAGTAATGGTGTAATCACTAGTATTATAGGGACCCAACAATTAATGCATAAACTGACTGTTAACTCACTATTAGTTCCTCAAATAGTTTGGAACTAATTTAGCTAGACTTAACTCAGTAAACCGAGTTAACTAATAACAACTCAAATATAACTCAATATTATCTCCTTAATTTAAGGGATAACTCTTGCATGACTTCAAAAAGACTTCTAACTTGAATTTCTCCAACTAATTAATTTAAAATAAATTAATTAATTATTTCCAGGTAACTGTTATGACTAAATTCGATTTTAATTCACAATTTAATTCAAGGAAAAAATAAACTGGAATATCCTTGTTGCCATATTTCAACACTCCCTCTCAACAAGAAATGGATTATCTTCCACCCCGATCCTGTCTCTATGGAACTCGAACTTACACTTTGACAATTCCTTTGTCAAAATGTCAGCATCTTGCTCCTCTGTCGAAATATACTGCAACAACATGATCCTCCTCACTACACAGTCTTTGAGATGATGATAGTGGATGTCGACATGCTTGGACCTATCATGAAATACTAGATTCTCAAAGAGTTTGATAAAAATATGATTATCACAATAGATCACAGTTGGATCCATCCTCTGATCAAACAAACCAACTAGGATTTTCCGCATCTAGATGGCCTCACATGTTGCCTAACTTGGAGCCGTATATTCTGCCTCTGCCAAGTTGAGTGAAACTAACTTCTATTTCCTACTGTACCAAGAAACTACTGCTGACCCAAGGTTGAAAATCCCTCGTGATGTTCTCTTCCAATCCGATGGACTCCCTACCCAATCTGCATCAGTGAATCCCTGTCACTTCACTCCCTCTATCCTTCTATACCATAATCCATACTGGGATGTGCCTTTGAGGTATCTCAATACATGTTTTATGCCTTCCAAAACATCTTGGTAGGCTGAACCATTGCTTGACTCAGCTAGCTCACAACATATCACAAATCTGGTCATGTGTTCATTAAGTACATCAGTGGACCCACAAGTTGCCTGTACACAGTAGCCTCTACCCCTTATCTTGAAGTAGCAACCTCCTTCCTCCAGTTACCTGCTAGAGAAGTATGCATGGGCTTGCACTTCTCCATGTGGAATCTCTTGAGTATCTCGTTGGCCTACTTTCCCTGAGACACAAACAACTCCCCATCCTTCTGCCACACTTCCATGCCAAGGAAGTAATGCATGAGACCCATGTATTTCATCTCGAATTCTCTTGCAAGGTCCTCATTGCAAGACAGGATCAACGGATCATAACGAGTCAATATGAGATCATCAACATAAAGTGCAATGGTCAATAGCTTACCTTTCACCACGAGGTGGTACAGGTTCACATCCACTTCACTCTTTGTGAATCCCAACTCGGTGAAGTAGTTGTCTATCCTAGTGTACAAAGCACAAGGTGCTTTCTTCAGCCTGTACAATGCTATATTTAGTTGTCACACATGCGACTCACGATCGAAGGTCTCAAAATATTCTGGCTGCTCTATGTACACCTCTTCCTCAATCTGGTCATTGAGTAATGTCGTCTTCACATCCATCTGATGGATCTTCCAACCCATCTGTGTTGATAGTGCCAACATAGATCTAATAGATGAGTACCTTGTGATAGGAGAAAAAGTCTCATCATAATCAATCTGCTCGACCTGTGAAAAGCCATGAGCAACAAATCTTGCCTTATGCTTCTCCAAACTACCATCAAAAACTTGCTTTACCTTATAAATCCAATGGGAACTCACAACTGACTTGTTCTCTAGTCTCGGAACCACGTCCCAAACACTGTTATGAACTATGGAGTCATACTCCTCCACCACAACATCAACCCAAATAGGCTATTGCACTACTTCCTCAAAGAAAGATGGCTTAGTCTCAACACATTCCCCAGCAAGGGCCATGTATCCAGTGTACCTCTCAGGTGACCTCCTCTATCTATGCTGAGAAGATGGTGCTCCCACATTCTCTCTCGTATCCTCCAACAATTTGTCAGCTTCTCTTGTGTGCTTTCGTCCATCTCTGGAAGACTCTGCTTGAGTGGATGTCTCCACTCCTGGAACCTCTACATGCAGCTTCTTCACATTAGTTTGAGGCTCCTCCTCCTTAAGAACCAACAATTCCTCCATAGCTTGTAGTTGGAGCTCTCTCTAAAGGGAAACTTGCATTGAATTCCGCTCATCAAACTTGAGATCTCTGCGAACCACTATCCTCCAACTAGTAGGAAAGTACACCTGATAGTTGTTAGGTGTCTCAGTGTAGCCCACAAATATCCACAACTCTGCTATCGCTTCAAGCTTCTTCCATTCATCCTTTGTCACATGGAAATATACCAATGAGCCAAAGAGCCTGAAGTGACCCACATCTGGTCTCTTGTCAGAGAAAGCCTCCTCTGGTGTCTTCACCCCAAGTATGCAATGTGGGTTTCTATTCTACAAATAGACCGCTGTGTTGCATTCCTCAGCCCATAAATGAAGTGGTAGGCCTTGGTCATGCAGCATTGCCCATGCTGCCCCTACAATAGTTCTGTTCTTCCTTTCGACCACCCCATTTTGCTATGGGTTATGAGGTGTCGTCAACTCTTGTTTAATTCCTTCTGCTGCATAGAATTCCTTAAACTCTTGAGAGACATATTCTCCACCATTGTCACTTCTCAAGGCCTTGATCTTCTTCCTTGAATATTTCTTGACCAAGGCTTTTAACTCACAAAAATTTGTGAAAGTTTGGCCCTTCTTCTGCATGAAATACATCCATCATTTACGAGAATAGTCATCAATGAAAATCACATAATAACTTTGCTTCGTTGTGGATGCTGTTGAGAATGGTCCGCACAAATCAGTATGAACTTTCTCTAAGATAGCCTCTGCTCGATTGTCTCGATCATGAAAGGAAGAATTGGTGTACTTTCCCAAGGTACAACCTTTGCATGTGTCAACTTGCTCAAGTTTATCTTTGGGAAGTCCTTTAGATATTTGCTGCATTATCTTCAAATCCCCGTGATGCAAATGGCCCAACCACCTGTGTCATAACTCACCAATGTATTGGATTTGCACCAATTTTTCTTTCATACTCAATGTTGCACAATCCTCTACCTCTAGTTTGTAGAGATTCTTCACCTAAATCCCTATCCTCTTGGTCTGACCCATGGCTATGTGTCTTAGGAATTCCTTTCCTTTATTGAAGACAACATCATAGCATTTGTCCTCCAACATCACAACCGATACCAAGTTCTTGTTCAATCTAGGCACATACATCACATCTGTCAAGGTGAGAGGAGCTCCATGCTCCCTCTGAAAAGAAACCGTGCCCACTCCTAAAACACTATACCTTTCATCGTCACCCATCTGTATGTGCATCTTGAGGGCTTTATCCTCCAAGGCACTAAATAAATTTTTATCACCAGTCATGTGGGATGAGGCTCAACTGTCAATATACCAGACAGAACCCATCATCAATGACACGATGCATGTGATGAGGGTAAATTCCATTTTGAACTGAGCGGCTAATGCCTCACCTTCCGATCCTTCTGAAAATCCCTTCTTAGAATTATTCGATGGGAAATTAGTCGCATAATGTGCCATCTTGTGACAATTAAAGAATCTTACTTTAGACATGTCACCCTTCTTCCCTCCATGAGAAGAATTCAATTTGAAATGGGAAACCCTCCCCTTCCATTTCCTTGCCTTACTTGCTAAGGCCAGATTTTCTTCATCATCATTCTTGGATGAAGAACCATCTCGTGTGCTCCTCTTTATCTCCTCCTGCATAAGATCTGACCACAGTCATTCCCAATCTAGTAGTTTCTCCCTTCCATTCATAGAGTCTTGGTAGCTATTCTAACTCTTTGGAAGGCCAAGAGGAGCGAGGCTCACCATATCATCATCGACAGTAGTTATTTCCACACTTCCAAGCTCATCTCTGCAAGTGGTGAGGTTGTTCAGATATGTGGAAATAGTATCACCCTTCTCCATGTTGATTCTTCAAAGCTTATCCTTGAGCGCCAATTTCCTCTGGTCACTACTGTTCTGGTAGAGGTCCTTCAATGTCTTCCACATTCAAAATGAAGTATCCTTCCCATGGAGACTCGAGACAGTATGGTTTCGAAGTCCCTCAATGTTAGGTCCCTATAATACCAGTGTAACCCCTTTATTTTTATTAGTATAACCCCCTTATTATATTGTTGTGCCCGTGTAGTCCCCATATTGTTATTATTGTGCCCCACAGAAGCCCACTATTGTTATTATTGTGCCTCTACATTGTTATTGTTATGTCGACTCTGATTATATTATGACCCCTTAGACTCCTATATATAGAAAGGAGGTCTTGTCATTTGTATCATCCAAGAATTTTTTATTTGTGTAATGTAAAGGAGGTTGTCCCCTCGAGGAGGCTAAATTATAAGGCGTTCATCTATCTTTTCTATCTTTTTGTGAGTTGGTTTTATAACATTTGGTATTAGAGCTTTGGATTCTAGGGTTTCGCTGCTCCAAACAGGTCATCATGGAATTTTCACTATAATTTTTTTCTACAAAGTTTCAGAAGCTAAAAAAAAAACCATTTGAGAAGAAAGCATGTTGAACCTCGGATCTGAATTTGAGAACTTTTCTCGCTATATGTTCAGAGATATGATCTCAGGACATTAGGGTTTTTGCAAGCTCCAAAATTTCATCTAAAACATGTCATCGTGGAATTTTCACTATAACATTTTCGCTACGAAGTTTCAGAAGATAAAATAATCCCGTTTCAGAAGAAATCGGTTTAAACCTTGGGTCCAAATTTCAAATATTGCCTTGCTATAGTTTCAGATATATGATCTGAGGAAGTTAGGGTTTTGCAAACTGTCGAATTAAATCCTAAACATGTGACCTTGGGAAAATCATCATAACTTTCTCTTTGAGCATCATATTGAAATTTCATAAGAAATTGCAGAAAGAGGACAAAATGTAGTTTTCTGTGTATGGGTTTCAAGTCATAAATTTGAAACAGTGACACGTGGCACTTCGTACAAGTGTGCTCTACTAAACTAGTCTATAATCAGGTCATCATGGGAGATTTGACATAACTCTTTCTTGCAAATTCCAATTGTGATCAGACTTACGGAGTTAGAAAGAGGAATCAAAGGGCTATTACAAGCCAAAATTTCAAAACTTAAAGATCCGAAATTATAGACTTACAATTATTTCAAGATCAAGCTCCTAAAATCAAGAGAAAGTGAGATGAGGAAGTTTGATGGCAAGGATCTGGTAAATTGGATACTACAAATGGGAAATATTTGATCTACATGGTGTACCACTATCACAAAAGGTACGTATTGCATCTAATTATTTAGAACCAAATCAATTTTTATGGTATAAAGGGCTTTGTTCTCGTAAACCACTTGTCTTGTGGTCAATTTTCATGAAGGAAATGATAGCACATTATGAGGATACCAAGAGCAACACCTTCTTTAGCCAATTGATAAATCTCAAACAAAAGAGTTCAATGGCAGAGCACATTAAGGACTTTCAAAAATTGAATATAAGGGTAAATTATATTCTAGAGAAGCAAAAGATAAATAGTTTAATCTATGCCATGGAAGCTAATATAAATGATATGAAATTATATTGGAAGAAAGGCATGGAATATTTGAAGAAATACATGGAAGGTTTGAAGGAAGGTGGGACAAAGCTGCTACAAGAAAGGCATCCTAATGACAAAAAGGATCAGGGAACATCAAAAGAAGAGGATATACTCCAGGAACCAACCCTAGAGAAAGAAGAAATGAATCCGACCATATCTTTGTAATGCATTGGAAGAAATTACCACTCCTCAAACTCTCAAGATAGAAGGACATATGAAGAAGAAAAAGGTTCAAGAAGTGAAAGATGATATCGAGAAAGAAGAAATGAATCTGACCATATCTTGTAATGCATTGGCTAGAATTACCACTCCTCAAACTATCAAGATAGAGGGACATATCAAGAAGAAAAATGTTCAAGAAGTGAAAGATGACATCAAGCATCAAGAAATGAATCTGACCATATCTTGTAATGCATTTGCAAAAATTACCATTCCTCAAACTCTTAAGATAGAAGGACATATCAAGAAGAAAAATGTTCAAAAAGTGAAAGATCACATCAAGCATCAAGAAATGATTCTGATCATATCTTGTAATGCATTGGAAGAAATTACCACTCCTCAAGCTCTCAAGATAGAAGGAAATATCAAGAAGAAAAATATTAAAGCAGTGAAAGATCACATCGAGCATCAAAAACAAGTTCTCCACATTTTAAAGGATAACGCCACTTTGGTGCATAATAGAATGAAACAATAGGCATATCAACATCATAGTGAAAGAAGTTTTGATGTAGGCGATTGGATACTTTTATGGCTACATCTCAAGCAATATATTTATGAGAAGGAAATGTTGGCAATACTACATGCACTCAAGGTAAAAATGGATCATGATAGGCTTAAATACTATTTAGAACAAATATTATCTTTAGAAGAATAGAAAAATGGGTCACAAATATGTTGGATTATGACTTTGAAATCATCTACAAAAAAGGGAAGCAAAATGTTGTTGCAGATGCACTCTCAAGAAAGGATGAGGATGTGGAAGCATTATTTTGTGTTATTTATATTATCCAAACAGATTGGATAAACAAAGCAAGGGAAGAATAGAAGAAGGATGAATAAGTGCGGCCACTCATTCAAAAGTTGTAGAAGATCCATGTTCAAACAATATTTCTAGAACTTGATGAGGAAGGAAAAATCATATTGGAACCTGGAGCAGTCACAGAAACAAGAACTTGATAGCTAAGAATCGATCAATTTTAGAGTATCTCATCAAGTGGAAGAAATTACCTACTGAAGATTCCACATGGGAGGACAAGAATTTTATACATAAGCATCAAGAACTACTCAAGCATTGAGGACAACACTTTTTGAAGGAGAGGGGCATGTTAGGTCCCTATACTACTAGTGTAACCCCTTATTAGTACAACCCCCTTATTATATAGTTGTGCCCATGTAGTCCCCATATTGTTATTATTATGCCCCATAGAACCTCACTATTGTTATTATTGTGCCCCTATATTATTATTTTTATTTCAGCGTTGATTATATTATGACCCCTTAGACTCCTATAAATAGAAAGGAGGTCTTGTCATTTGTATCATCCAAGAATTGTTCATTTGTGTAATGTAAAGGAGGTTTCCCCCTCGAAGAGGCTAAATTCCATAAAGGTGTTCACCTAATCTTTTATTCTTTTTGTGAGCTGGTTTCATAACATTCAAGGATGATCCATCTTGCCTTCGCCACACACTTCTTCCACTTAGCCAACTCTTGTGCATTAGTTGAAGCTAGCTTTGGGATTTCTTGATCAATGAATTCCTTCAAGCCATTGTCTTCTAATACAACCTCCATTCTATCTTTTCATACTATGTAATTCAAGCTACCTTCCAAGTCATACTCAAGTCTCAAGCCATAGAACGCCATTGGCCAACCTTGAAGTATGATATGAATTTGATTTTCACCTGCAACCCCAAACTTAAAACTTCGAATTATCTTCTCAGTATATTGTTCACAACTCTGATACCATGTAGAAAATTTGTGATAGGTTAACCCGATAATGCAATATAAATCAAAGAATAACACTATAGCCTACCTCTACTATAAATTTGTAGAAGATTAAAGATCGAGCTGAAAAATATAACCAGAGGAAGAAGAATCAATGGCACAATACACATGAATATACTTTGGGGAAAGTCTCAGATAAAACCCCACACTATTGTATATTAATACGTGGTGGAAATATATAGGAATTGTACAAATCCTTAGCTCTCATAGCTAGCCAGCTCTCAGTACAATCCTCACCAATGCTCACAGGAAATCTTGGCTTCTCTCCAGCCTTCCTCTCTTCCCTCCAAGCTCCTATTTCCTTGCGCTGTTCCTTGTGGATGATTTTTCCTGTTACCAAGTGGAAAACCAAGCCTTCAAAACTGCACAATCCTCAAGGATGAATCCTTGACTGCATGCATGAGTTTTCTACATGAGAAAACACATGAAACTGATAATACACTCTCCTTGAACATTAATCTCAACTGGGTCTTTCTCATAATAGACATGCATGAATTTCTGATGAGGGAATCTTCAGTTAACTGGAGTAGCACTAGTTGAGTGCATTAATGCATCAACTGACTATTAAATCACTATTAGTTCCTCAAACAGTTTGGAACTAATTTAACTGGACTTAACTCAGTAAACTGAGTTAACTAATTACAACTCAAATATAACTCAATATTATCTCCTTAATTTAAGGGATAACTCTTGCATGACTTCAGAAAGACTTCTAACTTGAATTTGTCCAGCTAATTAATTTAAAATAAATTAATTAATTATTTCTAAATAGTTGTTAAGATAAATTCGATTTTAATTCACAATTTAATTCAAGGAAAAATTAAGTTGGAATATTTTTGTTGCCATATTTCAACAGGAGTTGAAGGACCATAGCTACAGAACCCAGACATAACTGAGCCACTCAAGACTAGGTGGGTGAACACTGGCACGGAGGCAGAACCAAAGTTTGCAAACATTGGGGACTATTGTGATGACGTGACAGTAGATAAGGTCGCCGAACTACTCCGTGAATATCAGGTTTTATTCCCCACGAAGTTTTCTGATTTGAAAGGGACAATAGGTGACCTGGGTGTCATGAACATCACCCTAAATATGGACGTGAAACCTGTGAAGCAAAGACTGTACCACCTCAACCCGAAGTATAAGGAAAGGGTCCGTGTTGAGTTAGATAAGATGCTCGCAGTGGGTATTATCGAACCAATGGAAGAATCTGATTGGGTAAGCCCAATAATCATTCAGGAAAACAAATAGGAGGAAGAAATAAGGATATGCATAGATCTCAGGAAATTGAATGAGGCTTGTGTGCATGATCCTTTCCCAACCCCGTTCACTGAAAAGGTCCTAGATAATGTAGGTGGCCAAGAAGTATACTATTTCACTGATGGGTTCTCTGGGTACACGCTTGACGATAGAAGAAAGCCGACCTTTGTGATTGAATGGGGATGTTTGTAGTACACCATGATGCCTTTTGGGCTAAATAATGTGCCAACGATCTTTTCACACATAGTCATTGAGGCATTCAAGGACTTCATTCATAAATTTCTGGAGGTATACTTTTACGAATGGACAGTGTTTGGATTAGTCAAGTGCCATGTGGAAAGTTTGCGCTTGATGCTAGATACATGTAGGAGATACCAAATCATGCTCAATCTGAAGAAGTGTCTATTTTGTGTCCCTTTTGGGATCTTGCTCGGTCACGTGGTATGAATAAAAGGATTAATGGTAGACCCCGTGAATATCGCGATGATAATCAACATGGAGGCACCGAGGAATGTACTATGGACAACTCTAGGGTATACCAGATACTATTGGAAGTCCATTAAGAACTATGCCCAGATCACTGCTCCTATGGATAAATTGTTGAAAAAGGATGCTACGTTTTTCTGGAATGATGAATGTCAGAAGAGCTTGGATTTGCTGAAAGAGAAAACAGTCACCACACCAATCCTAGTCTTCTTGGACTAGAAGAAGGAATTTCATGTGCACATGGATGCATCATGTATTGCACTAGAGGCCATATTAACATAGGCTAGTGAGGGAGAACTAGATCATCCTATAGCATTCGAAAGTAGAAAGTTGTCTAAAGTAGAGAAAAAATATTCCATGACAGAGCACGAAGGATTAGCTATGGTGTATGCGCTCCATAAGTTCAGGCACTATTTGTTGGGAGGACACTTTGAGATGTATATGAATCATTCCGTGTTGAAGTACCTGGTCAATAAGCTTGTGTTGGGGGGGGGGGAATATGTAGGTTGTTGTTGTTGTTCCAAGAGTACGACTTTGAAGTTATTGTGAAGCCAAGACAACTCAATGCGGGACTTGATCACCTGTCACGCATTTAAATTGGAGAGGAACCTACTAATTTAGAGGAAGCACTGCCTGATGCATATTTCTTTGCGTTGCGCACTGTGGAAAGTCACTTTGAAGATATTATCCACTTCCTGATGAGAGGATTGGCTCTGGAAGGTTATACAAGCCAACAAAAGAAGGAACTGGTAGTGTATGCGACATAATTTTCTATCATTGTAGGGCACTTGAACAAAATGGGGTTAGACGAAATATTGCAACGTTATGCGTGTGACTTTGAATGGAGCAGCATCCTTGTTGAGGCTCATGGAGGAGCTGCAAGAGGACATTATGCAAGGAAAGCGACAGTGCAAAAAATTCTATGCATTGGGTTGTGGTGGCCAACCGTGCATAAGGATTCGAAAGCATATTATAGGGAATGTGATACATGTCAAAGTAATGGAAGACCATCATGGAGGGATGACCTGCCTCTGATGCCATAGGTGACGTTACAACCATTTGAAAAATGGGTAATTGACTTTGTGGGACCAATTCAGCCTCAAGGAAAGAAGACGTGTGTGTGCTACATCATCACCACGACTTAGTATAAGACCAAATGGGTGAAGGCACAACCTGTGCAGGATTGCACAGGTGTGACAACAACAAAATTTATTTTTGAGTATGTCCTGACGAGATTCAGGTGTCCAAAGGTCTTGATGAGCCATCGCAGTACGCACTTTATTAACGAAACAATCAACACATTGACAAAGGAATTTCAGGTGTATCATCAGAAAATTACCCCTTATCATCTGCAAGCTAATGGGATGGTGGAAGTGTTCAATAAGATACTGGAGAGATCACTAAAGAAGGTCTGCAATGCTCAAAGAAATGACTGGGATGTGCATGTGTTGGTGCACTAAGATGTCTTTTTAGAGGAAATCTTAATTCCTACATTAATTGCCAACCCAAGGTAAGTATTTTTATCTCAAGAGTGTTAGCACAATATATGTCATGAATTCAGAGGTTATCTAATGGTAAATTGTTGCAATCACTAATAACTATCTCTTTAACTCAATCCACAAAATTCTGAAAGAAATAACTATGGAAGAAATAACTTTAAAAGAACTCTTAACACACTCTGTAATTATGTTTAAGTTATTCCGAAATCAAATGAATCTGAATGCAAATGCTAAGAATTGTGCTCAACAATCTTCGAATAGAATTAAGACTAACTCACTCAATTAAGAAAGAGAACTATAATAACTCAGCATCAATGATAATCTATATCAAATCTGAATTTAACAACAAATCCTAATTGAACGACTATCTCAATTGAACGGAAAATCCTAAGTGAATGACAATCTCAATTGAACGGTAAGTGATAATTGAACAACAAGCAAGAATATAACGATAAATGATCTCTAAATAGCGAATGATATATATATATGCAAATTATGGAAATCGATTAATGCTATCTCTAAGATCTATGATAACATAACTCAAAATGAACAACGATCTAATATTGAAACTAACATAAGCATTCCAATCAAAGCGTTACTCAGATATGTCACATGGCTAAGTCTGAATCTAAATGAAGAGCAGTATGAATCGGAATCATCAATCTTCACAATAAGAAAAATGATATTAACTGAACATTAACAATTAGTAAAGGCTAAATAGAAAATATTATAACACAAGAAAGTAGTAGAACTTCTCTTGACCGGGCCCAGAGTCACTAGAAGTCTCCGCTAAGAAATACTCATAATATAAGTATGGATAAAATGCAGTCTTTCTTCCTTAATATAAGTAGCAAGATTACATCATCACTGAGATAATAGTATTTTATGTCTCAAAAAGAATAATTACAAATTATGAAAGTTTGAACTCCTTTTTCGTTTGCCTTTCGGCCTTATACATAACATTAAAAGAGTAAACTAGATAAAAGCGAATCCTTAGGATAAGAGGATCCTAAAGATTTCGCAATACATAATATGATTCTGTCATGAAATAGCATCGGTCTGCCTGGTCTCTCACTGCCTTGCCTACCTCAGACACTGGCTTTTTCCTTTTACAACTTGATGCTAGTCTATCGATTGAACGACTATTGACCAATCTGCGTCTTCTACACACAAGGATAGTAAAGGAAGTTTCTTGTACTAGATTGATCTAATTTGTTACCAAGTGCTTTCATCCAACTTTAGCTATTATTTCCTTTAATTGGTCCATAAAAAAAGATAATCATGTAAGGATGAATGAGAAATAAAGCAATTACTAAGGAGAAAACATACCTTTTTCTTGGCCCAACATACTCCCTAGCTTACCTTGTTGCATGTCCTCATGCAATTAAATAGTTGATGTGTAGCTGAGTTAGGGTTTAGGTAGGATATACCTCCTCCTTATAATTTCTGAAGCCATTTTTCTTCTTTAGTATAGCAAAAGTCTGGGTAACGTCTTGATCCTTCAAGGTGTAGTCATAGTGATACCTATCTGGAGGATACCATATGATTGGAGTCCTATACCGATATCCTAATCATGCAAGCCCCATGGTTAAGACCATGTTACTGTACTTGTGGAAACAAGAGGAGGCAGCTTTAAAGTTCGAGTATACAAATAGTTCTTGATTTCTAATAGCAATGTTAGAGACTTCCCACCTTTGTCTGGCTGCAGAAAAGGCTTCATCCTTAATCTCCTGGAAGTACTCCTTTCCAGCTTGTATAATATCTGTGTGAAATGGCCCTAGTTTACCCACAACGCCATCTCACTTCATGAATTGCTTGTGTCTGACCAAGAGATGCATGGGTTTGGTTGGTTCCCCTCTCACCCATAAGTTAATTCCTTCTTCATGCCTCCTAAAAGTATTAACAAAGTAAACTTTGAAACGAGAAGTATAAACTCAAAATGGGAACTCTGGCAAAAAAACCCCCAAAAACATAAAAAACAGTGCTAAAAATGAAAAGTGTGTATACTAGAACAATTGTTTTTTTTTTAGGGTCAATTTTGAACATGTTTTAAAAATTGTAGTGAAAACGAAATTTTCGTGCAAAATATAGCTTGAAAATGAAATTTTCGCGCAAAATATAGCTTGAAAACGAAAAGGTGATGATATTGGAATGATGATTTTTTTAGCGTCAATCTTCAAAATTTTTAAAAAATGTTAGTAAAACCAAATTTTTATGTACCAAACAAAGTTGTTCATGAGGAAAAAAACACATTAATGTTTTTGGTAGAATAATGTTTTTCTTTCCTAAGTATAAATTCAACATGTTCTCAACCATAACATGCTAGGTACAAAATAAATTTAAATTTTTTCAACCATAAAATTAAAATACCATGACATTATGAACAAATTACATCACTAAATGAATTCAAAAGTCATTATTTGTATACTGAATGAAACATACATTATACCTCTAATTTAATGTTTCATTGTAGATATTTTAAAAAATAAAAATTATCATAATTAAGACATAATCCAACAACATAAAAATGCCTCATAACTTCTCATTTAACACCATATGGAAATCAAAAATTTTATTTCAAGATACAATGCATACATCAGTTATATAAACTGTCTTAAACAATCATTCAAAATCACTCATATTTTCTTGCACACCATCAGAATTCACATCTTCAAATGAGTGACAAGATGCTGACAGAGATATTCCATATTCTTCTCTTTCATCAACTAGTGCCCCATCTGAGTCCACATGCATGCCCACCATTTCAGGTTTCAAACTTCTTCTAGATCTATGACTGGTTTCAGCGGACTCCCATCTCAACATTGTTCCTTCTCGTAACAACCTTTCCAGAATCTCTATCATCTTGAAGTGAAGAGTTCCTCTCTTTGTTAAATTGAATTCATAAACAATTATGTCAGCATCCTCCAATTTTAATATGTTTGTGCAGCAGCGATTTATATTTGTACCCTTTCTTTTTATCTTTCTGCCATTTTTTTGTCAACTACCATCTCTAGTTTATACACACCATTGAATGGGTGTGTACTTGTGGCATACCAATGTAATTCAACACTTGTAACATCCTCATTTTCTGTAAAGACCTTTATAACTTTAGAAACCCAGAATGGATAGCCATTGGGATCTCCATCTACTAGCACTACACATGCAACCCTCTTTAATATCCTATACTGAACCCATGTAAAGGTCTTCCATGGCTTCACGTTGTGCACGAGATCTTCTGGAACCAATATACATCTCTCTTTCCTCTGCCTGTGAAGAATTAATAATACCTTGAGATTGTTTCTATTCAACAATGTTTATTTCCTCATGTTCATTCAACATATTTTGTGACCAAATAAATGGTTTTTCAAAGGTATACCTTCATTTGTTGTTGTTGAAATTTTATCATTTTGATTATTGAAAAATGACTCCCATCAAACTGAATCAGTAATGTCGAAGTACTCATATGTATATCTAATACATTTTTTAACTTCTTCTAGGCAATCAGAATAATTTATATTTCTATTTTGTCTACGTGCATTATGAACTTCACCAACTGATTGTAATAATACTATTTTTTATTCAAATATTGGATGATCTAGAATGAACTTCAAAAATTGCAAACCTGATGAAGGTGCCCATTCTATAGTAGTTGAATACTTCTCGCCCCATATTAGTGTTTTCCCATCAATTTTTTAAATATGAAATTGATGTTGGAAGCTAATGTCATTAAGTTGTTCAATGCATTTCCCCTCACCATATGATCCCTGAATAAACCTTTTCATGTCAACAGTTTCTTCCAACACATCAAAAGTAGGCTCTGGCATGTATGATTTCTTAATACATTCAATTAATGATGGAAAGCTCCCAACTTCCTTCCTCCTCAGTGTGATTGTAAAACAACTGAACATATGATCAATATGGTCATGATTGTGCCCAAGAAGAAGGAAACCAACCTTTACCTTTTGAAAATTTCTCAATTCAACAAGCATGTTTAGATATCCAAAAACAACTTGATTTTTGTTTTCACAGCAAGTGTTGTCCAATTGTAGATATAAAACTTCAGGAAGATTACCAGACCAATAAGAAAGCACATCATGAATTATGGTTATGGTCATATTTGCATCATTATGAATATTTGGAGCTATGAAGTAAACCCTTGGAAACATTTTCCCATTGAAGACCATACAACTGACCAAGTGATACTGAATAAAATTTTCCTCCTGTAAATTTTTGGGTGTGCGAACAAAATGTGGTAAAAGTGTTTTCTTCTAGTCCATACCATCAATTATCAAACCCAAATATTTAT
>APFE030561833.1:0-17319 GCA_000404065.3 Pinus taeda | reverse complement strand
GATAGCTAACATTTATCAAAAAATACAATTATTGATTAACTATCTTATAGACATATGTTCAAATGAAGGAGATTGGATTCTGGATTTATTTTTTGGCTCAGGTAAGTTTTATTATATGGAATTGAATTTCAATATGTTATTTTTTAATTAATATGTCATTGTATTAGTTTACTTCATTATTTCTTTTGTTCTTGATAATTAGGTACAACATTAGCATGTTGCCTTCAAAAAGGAAGAAATTGCATTGCAATTGAAAAAGATCCAATACAGTGCAATTTAATTCAGCAAAGAATTAATGCTCTTCAATTTATTCTAGATGCAATGCAAGAAATTGGTTTGAAGAAAGGGACTTTAGTGAATCAAGTGTGGAAAAAAAGGCAAAGGAAACCCAACCACTATTACATGGAATGTTTGGAAAGACACACATTAGGAGATTTGCAGACATCAAAGATCCATTAGAAGAGGAAAATGAGCAAAAGGAAGCAGAAAGTATTGTGGAAGAAGACAATTATGAAACTCTAGAGGACGAAGAGTTTGGATCACGTGACATGTTGATTAAATTTAAGTTATGCTTAGAAATCAGCCTCATTTTTTGTAACTATTAAGTAGTTATACTTGTAATGTTTTGACTTTGACATTTTATGAGAAGAATATACACTCAATTAAGGTTGTTATGCATTCAATATTTGTGATATGTGATTTTCACATTAATTTTTAAGTTGATTATTATTTTTTGAAAAAAAAGTGATTATTATTATTTGTTTGACATGAAATTCATAAAAAAAATTATTATTTCGCAATTTTTAGTTAAAATTTTCGTATAAAAATTGTGATTTGGACATGTCAATTCTCGCAAAAAATTATAAAAACGTGTAGTTTTTTAGTTATATTTATGTTAACAATGGTTATTTTTATGTCCATTATTAAAAAATATTGTTTTTTAGAAACAATTATTCCATGTGGATTGAAAAATTAATTAACGATGTATAAATATGTAGAATATCGAAAATTCAAAATATCGACCTTCTTATTTAAATATGCAAAACAATAAAAACCTCACTACAAAAAAATTAAAATAAAAATAGAAAGAAGAAAATATGAAGAAAACAACCACTTCAAAAATTATTAAATTTACAAAATAATTATTTACATTTCATACATTAGAAAATAAGAAAAGCCTTTTAAAAAAGGGTCTGGTGTAGAATTAGCACTTTTTAAAATCAACATAAAAAACACTACCATTCTAAAATGCAATGTACATAAAAAAATTATAGTGCCAAAAATTATGCTCTAAAAAACACGAGTGTTCTGCATCACCCCTTTTCAAACTCAGGTCACTTTTTTGCTATCTCTACAAAATGGGTAACAGCATGAGTTCTTGTTTCAAAGTTTACAATGTTTATTATGAGCCTTGGCCCACTTGAGTTGATTAGTAGCAAAAGAGAGACATGCCTAGATTTGTACATCCCCTATAAAGGGATCAGGCTTGCTGTCTCTGTTGCCTTCCAGAAAGAAATTATGCATGTAAAGCTCATAGAGGAGGTGTTGTACCTACTTGTTCTATTCTCTAAAGCATTTGACAAAGTCCAGGGTAGTTTTGATTTCCACAGAATTCCCACCTTTGAATTTCAACAAGAGGTATCTCTCCAGGAGGAATAAGGCATAATTTGTAGCAAGCGCTCTGCATGATAGGGTGTCTGAATAAAGAGAGCAGACAATGTCCAACTACTCTTTAGCCTTCTATAATTTATCCCATGCTTTCTCAACCTTTTTTTGTTCAACCTTGTACTAAGCAAACGTCTCATCCTCAGTTACTGTAAGTGCCTCAAACATTTTCTTTAACTCTTGATGTATCTGCAGGGGAACTACCTCCTCCTTCTTCTAGGCTAATTCCTACTAAACCTTCAGTAGTTCATTCTACAGTCTATTAATAAATGCCTCCTTGACTAGGGATATATACGCAGGTGCCTCCTCTGTTTGGGTTTCTCCATTCTGGGTCTCCATGGGATCGGTCTGAATAACAGCTTCAACTGCCTCTTGAATCATGCAATGACCAATTTGAATGTCCTCTTCAGCATCTTTTTGAAAAATAGTATCCAAGGTAGGGTAGTCCATTTGCATCTCCTATGAGAAAACGCAGGGGTCTTCAGTCTACATTTCAATGTATTTTACAAGACATGGCTCTGTCTTAGTTTCTGTCTGTGTGTTTGTGGTATCTTTTTCTACTTTCAAATTCTTGGCTCTAATGGCTTCTTTTAACCACTGCCTTAGCTGCCTAATTATTTGCTTATGTTTTCTATACTTCTTAAGCATTTTCTTGAGCCTGTCCTTGTAGGACTTCTTTATTACAGGACTTCCAACTGGCATTGCATTGACTGCATTATCCTCTAGTTCCTGTACAGGTGGTATTGTGTCAGCAGACAGCATGAGTTCTTGTTTCAAAGTTTACAATGTTTATTATGAGCCTTGGCCCACTTGAGTTGATTAGTAGCAAAAGAGAGACATGCCTAGATTTGTACATCCCCTATAAAGGGGTCAGGCTTGCTGTCTCTGTTGCCTTCCAGAAAGAAATTATGCATGTAAAGCTCATAGAGGAGGTGTTGTACCTACTCGTTCTATTCTCTAAAGCATTTGACAAAGTCTAGGGTAGTTTTGATTTCCACAGAATTCCCACCTTTGAATTTCAGCAAGAGGTATCTCTCCAGGAGGAATAAGGCATAATTTGTAGCAAGGGCTCTGCATGATAGGGTGTCTGAATAAAGAGAGCAGACAATGTCCAACTACTCTTTAGCCTTCTATAATTTATCCCATGCTTTCTCAACCTTTTTTTGTTCAACCTTGTACTAAGCAAACATCTCATCCTCAGTTACTGTAAGTGCCTCAAACATTTTCTTTAACTCTTGATGTATCTGTAGGGGAACTACCTCCTCCTTCTTCTAGGCTAATTCCTACTGAACCTTCAGTAGTTCATTATACAGTCTATTAATAAATGCTTCCTTGACTAGGGATATATACACAGGTGCCGCCTCTGTTTGGGTTTCTCCATTCTGGGTCTCCATGGGATCGGTCTGAATAACAGCTTCAACTGCCTCTTGAATCATGCAATGACCAATTTGAATGTCCTCTTCAGCATCTTTTTGAAAAATAGTATCCAAGGTAGGGTAGTCCATTTGCATCTCCTATGAGAAAACGCAGGGGTCTTCAGTCTACATTTCAATGTATTTTACAAGACATGGCTCTGTCTTAGTTTCTGTCTGTGTGTTTGTGGTATCTTTTTCTACTTTCAAATTCTTGGCTCTAATGGCTTCTTTTAACCACTGCCTTAGCTGCCTAATTATTTGCTTATGTTTTCTATACTTCTTAAGCATTTTTTTGAGCCTGTCCTTGTAGGACTTCTTTATTACAGGACTTCCAACTGGCATTGCATTGACTACATTATCCTCTAGTTCCTGTACAGGTGGTATTGTGTCAGCATCAGGGAGGGTTCCAATTGGAACTATGTCTCCCACTAGAGTTTCACCTTCTAGCTCCTCTTTGTCATGGATTTATTTTTTCAGGAGATCCCAATACAATGGTGTCTCGTGAAAATTTTTCATTCTTCGGGTTTTCCTATGGGTAGGCCTCGTCCTCAAGGGAATTAGAAAAAATAGTATTTCTTGGTTGATTTCCATCTCCTAGGGTTTCATCTGCAGGATTTTCTTCAGCTAGGGAGTCCACTCGATCGATGTCTACTGTCTGATTTTCTTCTCTACTATCTTCCTCTTCATGTTCCTCCACTTCAAAGGGGTTTTCCACATAAGGGATTGGTTACCTTTGTTCCTCCACGGAATCAGTGAATGACAGGGTTTGCTCACAACCAGGGTTGTCAGTAGGGGCAAACTGGTTGGGGGTACAATTATGTTCTTCAACATTCCTGGATTGTTCTCAAGCCTTGCCAAATATTTTCATGTTTTCCAATACCCTAGCCACTTCTTCCTCATAGTCTTGCAAAGGGCAATTTTGCGGACTTGAAGGTGGTGTGCAGGATGGTCCAACCTCATTTGTTTGAATTGGGATATGTCGTTGGTCTCTCACTTGCATAGAGTGTCTACGTTTTGTTCGGTTCGGGGGCATAAAGGAATTCTTTCTTTTCAGTGTCCTTCTTAGACCTGGGGTTCTTAGCCCTTGTTTCTTTGTTCCTATGTTTTCTAAAGGTGGAGCCAAAGTAGGATTTACAACATTGTCCCTGGTTAATTACTGTTGGGCCAGTCCATTCATGATAATCAATTTAATCAATCCATGATGATTGATTACTTTGTGTGGGTCCTTAGCTATCCTAACTCGATGGGTGACATCATGTAATGCGGAATTCAAATAAAACGACAGATTAATTGAAATTTTTTGTTTTAAAATAGCTAGAAGTTTCAGTTAGAAGGGCTTTACCACATCGTGTCGACTGTTGCAGGTAATGTACCTTTGAACGATGACAGTCAATTCTACCACGGCTACCTTAACGCTGAAGGATGAATCCCTCTTCCTATTCACATCAGTTGCTCACATGGATCCTAGAATACTTCAACTGCATTGTCTAGAAGGACGTGTTTTTCTATCCATTTTGTCCCCTCTATTGGAAGTCCAATGACTTTGGCTATGACTACTTCAAATCCTATTATACTTCTACCTCTTACCACTGTGTTGTCATTATACAAAATCTGCAAAAATTCCAATGTCACCTCCTTATGAAATCCCTGCAATCTATTCAGATATTGTATCCATCCTGCACACTCGAGAATTGCATGGGCTTGATCTGTTACCATAAGCACTAGAGGTTCATTCCAGATATCTCTTCCTCCCATGGTTGTTGTACCTATGATTGGTTCACTTGTATGCAATTGTTTTACACTTGTACAATTCAGAACAATAGCAGAGAACGTTACAACAATTAACAGAGAAATGACGATGTTTTGAGAATTAATATCATATTTAGTTAAGTCATTTGTCTTTTCAACCACACTTAATGTAGGATCATGAGTCTGCATGCCAGCCATAATCGTTGTCATTATTTCCCCAATCAGAAATACTTGCTAATTATTACGAATTCATAATCATCATGCAGTCCTTACCTGAAAGTTAATTCAAATGATTATCACACAATTATCAATAACTGTCATGCATGACATGCATACGTAGGCCATCCCCCCTATAACGAGAAAAGAGCACCCAAATCCTTTAAGCACATGAAAATCAAGCAAAAGCATTGACAATACATAAATGTCGGCAACCAATCCAAAAAACAACGTGCTAAGTGGTAAGGAAATTAAAGCAATACATGTCATTGGATGTGAAATGGCTGAAAAAATTAAAACAAAGATTTAAATTCCTTATGTCAAAATATTTTCACTGTAAGTGATATTAATAATAAAGGAATAATTGGTGGTATGTATTAATGACTGTAGTAAAATGATTGGAAAATTAGAATATAATGAACATATAACATAAGCTACCGTGCAGGTTGGCTTGTAAGAGTGTTGTTCAAATGGAAAATTCCCTTTAGAAACAAATCATAGGTGGTAAGAGGTAGAGAACATTTGGCAGTGTAACATGATACTCCAATACCACAAGCAGAGCCACTGCTGCCAGCAGGCATTCATAGCCTCGACAGGGTTTCTTTTTAATCCCACAAATGAGATAGAGTCCTCCTTTTAGTATGTAAATGGTTCTTCTTTTCTTGTCATAAAGAGGCAACTATGTTGGCATGGTGACCTGATGACCATAGTGCCTTTCACCAGGATATAACAAAGTGATTAGGCTGGCTCATGATGAGACACTTTGTCCTTCTGACAATTTTAAGCATTAAGAAGGTCATTACCTTGGTTTGGTGGCCAAATTGGAATGTCACATGTTACATCCTTATGATCATAGTAGGCTGGTTCGAGATGAGAACCCCTATCTTCTTTAAGGCAATGTTTGATGCATTTTCATATCTAATTATTCCCATTTTTTTTATTGTAAAAAGAGGGAGGCTCATTTTCTCCTTAAGAGTCAGGGATGGTGTAAGAAGTAAAAAGATGCCAATGAAAGTTTATATTCTTATCCCCATATCATCATGTCAATGAGATTTATCCATTTGAAAGTATAAACATAAGCCAGCATGGTCTGAAAATAATGAATCATTTTATGATGTGTCCAAAGAAAAATTGTTCAGCCAGTGATTATTAAGACATGCTATATCAACTTTTGACTAAAGATAACCATCAAAAGGCTTCATAGATCATAATGGTATTACTCTTTTTTCCTTATATTAGGCACAAATCCATTCAAATGGGGTTTATTCAAAACATAAAAGAAATATGGCACAATGGTTAGCAATTAAAGAATTCACAGTTTGTCCTATTTAGCAAAACAAAAAAGGTGCGATTCAATGGACTGAACAACAATCATTCAATCTATTGAAAAAAAAAAGGAAAAACAAGCAAAGTGCTTTTCAATTGATTGAACATCAGTCATTCAATCGCTTGAAGAGAAAAAATTAAAAGAAAAACATGCAAAAGTGTTCTTCAATGAATTGAACGCCAATCGTTCAATCGTTTGAACAACAAAAATTGCAAAAAAATGTAAAAGTGTTGTTCAATCAATTGAAAAAAAAATGTTCAATCATTTGAAAAACAAAAGGAAAACGTAAAAAAACTTGTTCAATCGATTGAACAAAAATAATTCAATCATTTGAACAGAAAAAAGAGACACACAAAAGTGTTGTTCAATTGATTGAACAACAATCGTTCAATCGTTTGAACAACAAAAATCATAAAAAATGTAAAAGTGTTGTTCAATCGATTGAACAAAAGATTGTTCAATTGTTTGAACAACAAAAATCAAAGGACGAAAAAGTTTCATTCAATCGATTGAACAACAATTTGTTCAATCATTTGAATAACAAAAATTCAAATGAGAAAGTGTTGTTCAATCGATTGAACAACAATTGTTCAATCGTTTGAATAGTGAAAACCAAAGACGTAAAAGTGTTGTTCAATCAAAAAATCCTCATATTTAGATGGTGATGCCAAATATAAGTTGCAATCAATCAAAGAGAATATATACATTATTTACAATTTAAATAAATCTAAATTTTTTAAAAGAAAAGTTGTTGGGTCATCACTTCCTGCAGCTAAGATTTGCATGGAGGGGTCCTCGTGTACTTGCATGTAGAAAGACTCCTTGGTGAGCGGTTTGTGATAGAGATGCAATAGATGCTCATTCACATTAAAAAAATGGTGAGATCCATCATTGGTAGTCAAGGTAAGAGTACCATTGCTATGTACTTCTTAAACCTCATACGTGCTGAGCCATCTTGTTTGCAATTTGCCCGGAAAATCATGGAATCTGGAGTCATAAAGGAGTGCCCAATCCCCGTTTTGAAATGCCTTCCTCTTGATAAGGCTATCGTGCCACTTTTCCATTTGTTGCTGAATAGTTGTAGTCCATTGAAAAGTGATAAATAGAGCCTCATCTAGCACATTGATCTATTGAAGTCGCTTGTTTTGGGCTTTTGTTAGATCCAGTCCCACTTCCTGGGCTGTTCTTAGAGTGTTTATTTCGAATTCGATCGGAAAAATAGGTTCTTTATTGAACATGAGTTGGTACAGAGAGTATCTAGTAATAGTCCTCCAAGTCATGCAATAAGCCCACAAGCTCTCTAGCAGTCTAGCAGCCCAGTCTTGCTAGTGTGTTGAGACTGTCTTGGTCAGAATTGCTTCAATGACCTTATTGGTATTTTCTACCTGCCCGTTTGCCTGCAGGTGATACAAGGAAGTGATCCTGTGCGTAATATGATGGTTTCTGAGAGTGGTAGTAATCTTGTGCCCTACGAATTTCCCCCCACCATCTGTGATCACTTCTCACAGTAAACCATACTACACAAATAGCCCAAAAAGGAAGTTAATCATATCTTTCTCTATGGATCTTTGTAAATCTACAATTTCAAACCATTTCGTCACATAATCCATGGCAACCAGTATGTAGGCCTTCATATTAGATGGCGGATGGAATGGGCCAACAAATTCCAATGCCCATCTCTCGAAGGGTTCTATAACTAATTGGGGTTTCAGAGGCATTTCATCAGATTGTCCAGGCATGCCCATCCTTTGGCATCTATCACATGCTTGGGCATATTTCTTAGCATCCTTAGAAATAGTGGGCCAATAATAGCCCATATGTAATACCTTATGCCCTGTCCTACGATCTACGAAGTGTCCCCCGTAGGGCTCATCATGGCAAGATTTTTGGATGTCATAAATCTCATCCTTGTGAATGCACCTGTGTATACACATGTCGGCCACTGTGCGAAAAAGATATCTGCCTATCCAAGAGAATCGGGCACTGTGCTGAACGATATGTTTCCTCTCTCTTTTCATCACATGCCTCGGTAGCTTCCCTACTGCTAGATAATTTTCCATATCTGAGTACCATGGCACTTTGATTGCTACGAGAAATACATGTTCATCTTGAAATTGGTCGTCTACTACCAGTGGATCATTCACCTTCGAAATTCGAGATAGAAAATCAGCAATTGGGTTTTCCTTCCCCGAACAATCCTTGATAGTAATGTCGAATTCCTGCAAAAGCATAGCCACTGTGTCACTCGACCATTTGTGATAGGTTTATTAGTTAGATACCGAACGATAGAGTGATCAGTATACAGAAAGACTTGGTAGCCAGTTATATAATGTCTAAACTTGTTTATTGCATAAATAATAACTAAGAATTCTTTTTCTATTACTTTATAATTAAGTTCTATAGAAGTGAGATTTTTGCTAATATAATATATAGCATAAGGTTTCCTGTCTTCCTCCTGGCCAAGGACAACACCTATAGCTACATCTTATGCATCCGTGGATATATGGAAAGGCAACTCCCAGTCTGGTCCACGTAATACTGGTGTTGTTGAGACTAGTTTCTTTAGACTTGTAAAAGTTGTGCCACATTTTTTAGACCATTTGAAATCAACATTTCTAGTTAAAGCATATAAAGGCGCAACAATTTGTGAATTTGTTTTAATAAACCTATGATAATAGCCTACATATCCTAGGAAACTATGTACCTTTGTCTGAGTGTAGGGAGTAGGCAATAAAAGAATTACCTGATTTTTTGTTGGATCTACCTATATCCCTTCTACAGAGATATAATGTCCCAAGATTACACCATCGGTCATCATCATGTGACACTTGACATTGCTTAAACATAACATGGTAGCAATGCATTGTTCTAAGGCCTTTTCTAGTCATCCATATGCACCTCAAGTCATTCATTTATTCAATCAGCAAAGATGTTGAGTATAGCTCTCTAGAATGCAAATATGGCATTACACAAGCCAAATGGAAATACTTTGTATGCGAATGTGCCCCAGGGACAGGTGAAGGTTGTTTTCTCCTAGTCTTCAGGGCCGATTTGAATCTAATTGTAGCCCCTGAAACCGACTAAGAAGGACAATAATTGATTCCCTGCCAAAGTATCAAGGACATGGTCGATGAATGGGAGGGGGAAGTGATATTTCTTTGTCACCTTGTTCAACTCCCAGTAGTCTACACAGATACACCACTTCCCATTTTCTTAGGGACGACCACCAATGGAGAGACCCATTTACTATATGAGAGAGGATAAATGAAGTTTATATCCAACAACTTCTATAACTCTTCTTTCACAATGTCCTTGAGATGTGGATTCAATCTCCATTGAGGTTGTCAGATGGGTCAAGCATCCTTCTCCTTATAGATGTGTTGTGTACATAACTGTGGGTCTATTCCTTTCATATCAAGATAATCCCAGGTAAAAACCCCTTTATATTTCTGCAAGACCTGTATGAGCTTTTGTTGCTGATCTCCATCCAGACTATCATTAATATCTAGAATTTTGGCTGGTTCTATATCAACAGGCTTATTGTTATGAACAACAGTTGTCTGAATATGGTCGTTGTCGGTATCCTTGAGAGGAACCTCCATGGGTTCATTATCAAGAATTGCTTTCAATATTTGACACTTTACATTGTTCACATTCGCTATTGATTTATAAAATTATTGATAACGTCATCTTCATTCTTATCTTTAAATTCCAGTGCCTCTACTATTGTGATTGGTGAATGGATGCTTTCCTCCAGGTACGTTGGTGGTTTTTTACATATTTTTACAATGGGAAAACTTGGCTTGGCAGGAGGATATAACATAAGGTCTTTTAAAACACCCCCCTTTACAATCATCATGTTGCCTTCTCGCGGCCAATATAAGCATCAGTTTCCACCATCCAAGGTTGGCCCAGAATCAGAGGGTGCCCATCCAATTGACTCTTTGGGTTTATAACAAGAAAATCTATTGGATATTCGCACGAATCAACAGAAACTATAATATCTTGTAAGGTTCCTTCTAGCCTTACCACTAAATGATCAACAATTTCTAATAAAGTGATGGCTGGTTCCAGGGCTATAATACCAAGTGCTTGATAGGTTTTTGTTATTAAAATATTAATCACTGCACCTAGATCAACTAGTGTATTAGGAAAAGAGTGGCCATATATCTGAACTGTCACTATGGGATTTCCAGGATCTTCATACTTTATTGGAGTTTCCCCTCCGAAGAGTAAATTAGATAAGGTTCCCACGACGTGAATGGTGGGTGAGATTTTTTATTTCCTTGTAGGCTTCTTTACACATAGCCCTTTGATTGTCTTAGCATAGATGGGAATGTCTTGAATGGCCCAGAGGAGAGGAATTTTAATACAAAGTTTTTTTAGTTCCCCTACAAGTTTGAAATCTGGATAAAAAATAGGTTTGGGTATCATTAACCTTTCGGGGAACGGGGGAGAAGTGACTATAAGTTTTTCAGGGTCTTCATGCTGATCTGTCTCTTCTGCTTTCTTTAGTTCAGTATTAATTACAGGTGGTGGTATATGTACAAGTGGGGTTTCAATTTTGATTGAAGGTTGGTCCCTGTTTTCTTGAGGGGTGATGATATGCCCTGGCCTCAGTCTGAGTTCATTACATTCTTTCTGCTCAATCTCATAATTTGAACTTTCAATAATCTACACAAATTGGATTGATTTGTTATTAGGATTTAGATTCAACTGAGCTAGAAATTCACGGTGGAAAAGAGGTTGAGGATTTTGCTGTAATGTAAACGGAGCTGATAGTGCAGGTTGAGGCTGAGGACCTATCCCCATAGGTACATTGGATATCCCCAAAGGTCACTACAAATTTATAGACAAGTTCGGATTTTGAGAGGTGGAGGTACGCCACTGGGATTGATAGAGATTGCCTTTCCAATAGGAGAAAAAGGAGAGTTTGGCTAGCCATTACCCGAAAAGGATTGCGTTGGCCAGGATGTCAAAGGGAATGGATGGGTTTGCCAATTTGGGTAAGGTGATTGGCCTTGCCATGTTGCCCCAAGGTTTTGTTGTTGATTAAACTGTGAAGAAGGAAAGAACTGGGATGCATCTTGTGACATACATGTAGGTTTAGCCTTCCACTGTCGATGATGGTTCATCATATATACGAGCTCTGTTTCTTCGTCTGCTTCCTTGAATAATTCTTTCAGCCCCGATAATGATGGACATTATTTAGTGGTGTGATATTTAGTACAGATAGCACATGTCTACACCATGTCTAATGGGAATTACCATTGGCTGTGCTTCTTTCAAAAACGTGGACATAATATGACCAAGTTTTGTTCTGCTAAGGCTTGTTTTTGTTTAGCCTGTAGGACATCCCGTTGCATTGTGAGAGTTTCCAGGATGTCCATCTTGAAATATTCCAAGAGGTTATCGATTTCCATCCATGTTACACCTCCACTATGTGGTTTACTTCCCCTACTCATGGAACCTCGGCTTCCTGCTCCTATGTGTGCTTCCTCGTGAACACCTGATACACAAGTGAATGATTTCATCACAATATTCTTGAGAAATATCTCCTTTCCCCATTAAATTTAGAGTTTCTAACTATTCCTCTTTCATTCCTTTAATTAACATAGCTCTTAGGACTTCTTTAAGTAAGGTGGTGTGCGGAGACCTCTGAAAATTATAATTAAACTATTCTACATATTCTTCTAGTGTTTCATTATCTTTTGCAGTCATCTTAAAGGTTTCATCTTTTAGCTCCCTAGTCTTGGAAAAGTCCTGGTATCTTGTGAGGAAGGAGGTTTTCATATCGTCCCAAGAATTAATAGTTTGCCCACCCAAACCCATGAACCATCTTAAGGCTTCTCCTTTCAGAGTAGAAGGGAACAACATTAGCTTTTGGGGGTCAATGGTGTAGTCATACCCTCTGCAAAGTACATCAAACTCAAACAGGAAAGCATTAGGATCCTCTGTGATCATCCCATGAAAAGTTAGGATGCTCTAGAGAGGAATAGCCTTCATGGGGGCATTGGCCACTTTATCGACTGTGGGGTACTCTAATGTCAAGGTTTGACCTTGAGGTGGTTGGTTTGCCATTTGGTCAAAGATGTGCCAATAACCTTTAGGGATTTCAAGGGGTGCTTTTTGAGTAAGAGGAGGATTAGCAACCTGAGCTGGCTTTGCAACACTACCTAGATCTGGGATCACAGGAGGACCCTGTTCAGATAGTTGTTGTTTTGCCTTGGTAGTCCCACCAGTTTATCCTTCTTCTTCTCTTAAGTTACTCGAGTTTCTCTATTGTCGAGGATCAAAATGCAAATTTGCTGTAGCTTGAAGACTTTGTTCAGATCCTCCAACTTGGCTTTGAATCTCAATGTAAGCTACAAATGGTGAGCTTGCTACTTGAGGGATCATAGTAGGAATTTTTCTAGATACTTCCCAGAATCCTACTAACGCTTGAGACTCTGCTTTTCTTACGATTTCGTCTATAAAGGTCATTCTCCCAAGGTTCACCGACTATTTGGGTTTTGCATATTTAGGTGGGGGGTTCTACTCTTTTTCTATCTTTCTATTCCTAGTCATTCATAAAAACCAATTCCTATTTAACCTCTAAGCTCTTGTTGAAAAGCGGGCTAGTAAGAAAGCACTTTACTTGCTAGGTATGCAAGTTCTTTCACAATAAGATAAAAAGGAAATCACTTGAAAAACTCTCCCTGGAAACAATGCCAAAATGTTGGTGCACTAAGATGTCTTTTTACAGGCAATCTTAATTCCTACCTTAATTATCAACCTAAGGTAAGTCTTTTTATCTCAAGAGTGTCAGCACAATATATGTAGTGAATTCAAAGGTTATCTAATGGTAAATCATTGAAATCACTAATAACTATCTCTTCAACTCAATCCACACAATTTTAAAAGAAATAACTATGGAAGAAATAACTGTGAAAGAAATCTTAACACACTCTGTAATTTTGTTTAACTTATTCCGAAATCAAATGGATCTGAATGCAAATGCTAAGAATCACACTCAACAATATTCAAATAGAATTAAGACTTACTAACTCAATCAAGAAAGAGAACTATAAAAATTGAACAACAATGATAATCTATAGCAAATCCAAATTGAACAGCAAATCCTAATTGAACGACAATCTCAATTTAACGGTAACTGATAATTGAACAACAAGCAAGCATATAACGATAAATGATCTCTAAACAACAAATGATCTATATAAGAAAATTATGGAAATCGATTAATTCTATCTCTAAGATATATGATAACGTAACTCAGAATGGACAACGATCTACTATTAAAACTAACATAACCAATCCAATCAAAGCATTACTTGGATATGTCACACGGCTAAGTCTGAATCTAAATGAAAAACAGTATGAATCAGAATCGTTAATCTTCACAATGTGCGAAATGATATTAACTGAACATTAGCAATCAGTAAAGACTAAATATAACATATTATAACACAAGAAATTAGTAGACCTTCTCTTGATCGGGCCCAGAGTCACTAGAAGTCTCCACTGAGAAATACTCAAAGTATAAGTATGGATCAAACACAGCCTTTCTTCATTAATATAAGTAACAAGATTACAACATCACTAAGATAACAATATTATATGTCTAAAAAAGAATAATTACAAATTATGAAATTCTGAACTCCTTTTTTGTTTGCCTTTCTGCCTTATATATAACATTAAAAGAGTAAACTAGATAAAATTGGATCCTCAGGATAATGGGATACTGAGGATTTGGCAATATATAATCTAATTTTGTCATGAAATAGCATATGTCTGCCTGGTCTCTAACTGCCTTGCCTACCTTAGACATTGTCTTTTTCTTTTTACAACCTAATGTTGCTCTGTCAGTTGAACGACTATTGTCCAATCCACGTCTTCTACAAATAAGGATAATCAAAGTCAGTTTCTTGTACTAGATTTATCTAATTTGTTACCAAGTGCTTTCATCCAACTTTAGCTGTCATTTCCTTTATTTTGATCCATAAACATAGGTAATGATGTAAGGACGAATGAAAAATAAAGAAATTACCAAGGAGAAAACATACCTTTTTTTGACCTAATAGTGCGTACCTGCAGTGCTATGGGCCTACAAAACAACTTGCAAGAAGCTGACTAGAAAAACACCTTTCAGACTCATGTATGGCGTAGAAGCTATGATGCCAATGGAATACATTGTACATAGTCTATGCATAGTGACACTCACAGGAATGGTGGATTGCAGAGCCCTGGAAGAGAGGCTTGCCATCTACCAAAACTTAAGGAGGATCAATTTCTAGCTGGATTTCATCAACAAGTTCAAAAGAAGAATGAAAAGGCATGGCACGATCGACACATCAAACTGCGCACCTTCAAGGTAAATGATCTGGTCTTGTTATATACCAGCAAATTTGATAAATTTCCAGGGAAATTGTTATACATGAAAATGACCTCCTCATCAACTCAAAGGACAAAGACATGATGATTGAAGGACTAACCAAGTTTACAAGCTCGGTTGTCAAGCTAACATTGTCTAGACACTAGCAACCTGCTTTATAAAGCTTCTTAGCAAGCTTAAGGGTGTGTTAGTGCCTAGGGTAACTCTAGTTGCTACTTCAGAAATAACGTTAGGGAACCTACATCAAGTTCTATCGGTCAAAGGAGTGAATTGACTGAGAAAATATCCCTATATTCTCTCCTATGTCAGCTCATAAAACCAGGGAAACATATGAACTTGACCTGCTTGGGGGAATTATTAATTCTTGATGGAGTATGCTAACGGGAAAGAGTGCTAAAGCAAGAAAAATCACAACTTTTTCTTAATGGAACTCATGGGGGGCTTGGAAACCCTAAACCTAGATGCTATATATGCAAGCCTTGGGCCATTGTGAAAGGGGTCGAAACATTTGAAAGGATTTCTTATTTGACTGTCAAGAAGAGTCTTAGGCTAAGGCATCCGAAGAGGTTAAGTAGGGAGAGAGAGAGGAGCTAGAGGGGTAAGGGAAGGCTAATGCAACTGATGGTTGTAATCACTCTTTCTACATCAATATAGAACTTCACTTGTGTTGTCCACTTCGTGATGTTGGTAGTATAAACTTGTTTATATGTTGATCTAATATATTATAGCATAAGAGGCTTATTTATATGCAACTAGATATCTTTTATATGTTCATGCGTTTTTCTATCAAGGTTTTATGATGTGATATTACGCTTGTCTTTTCTTTGTGTAGGTTTTGATCTGGAGCTGACTTAGGGGTCTTCCGCCTAGCTGAATTGCACTCTCTAGCAACATCACACTAAAACTAGAGGTAGTAATTCCTTCTCGCTTTCATATTCATTTTTTAAACATAGATATGCATGTATCTTTGTGATGGCTATGGCTAATTTGACTGTTTGCCAAGGATCTCAGGAAGATCCTCAAGGTTTTCTACATCACCAAACACCTGTGCATTAATCCCTATAGCAGAATTGGAGACTCCACTGGGGACTACACTTAGTTCTTGGTCTTTCCTAGAAAGTTCCTAGATCTCTCTTTCTTCCAGGCCTTCCTATACTTCTTCATTCCCTTTCCGATCACTCAGGACCGATACACCACCCTTATCTTAGTGCTCAGCCCTAGATCTGATCCCCACAACCTAGTTTTTGAGTGTTTTTCCTCACTAATGTAGGTTACTAGTGAAAACAGTGCTTTATAAAGCTCTATGCCTTCAAAAACAGAGCGTTACTGTTGAAACTAACTCTCTGTAGCCTCTAGTATAGAGCGTTAGTCAACCATTTCTTGATAAACAGCTTACCTTGTGAACTCATGGGTTGGGAAATCTATTTACAAACTAATTAGGGATCTGCTGCTGCACTTGTTTGACTGATCTATTTCGTGAACAATTTTTTTTAAAGAAAATAGCTTTACTTCTTAAAGTTTTTATTTTCATTAAAAGAAAAAATACAAAAAAAACTATTGTGTTCTGCTTAGCTGGTTAAAGTTATGCATTATTTGGTTTCAATAGTTGTTAGTGAGCATTGAAGGTCTGTAGATTATGCTAGTGTTGTACTAAATAGGATACATGGAATGAATATTGATATAATAATGACTCTCCCTTTGTAGAAGCAACTTATTCATCGAAATTGAAAATATACAAGGATTGTTTTTGCATGATTTGAGTCAAAGTCCCATATAATTTCATACGTCAACACCCCTACTGAAGACTCTAATGAAGTACATTTAAAATCTACCTAATAAAATCAATTAGAAACTCTTTTTAGAGTAAACACGCTTTAGTTTAGGCTAGGATATTGGGATAGGTAGTGTGAGTTAACTGCCGAAGATCATACACCAAAACTAGTGTAATTAAAAGAGAGAAATCCTTATGCACTCATACTATCTGGGATCACTCCAGTAAAAGTGGAGCTAAATACGAGACAACATTGGACTGTAAGCTAAGGTAGCCTGCCTTTGCTTACATCTCCTTTGGGTATTCTGTGTATCGGGTATCCCTTCAAGGATATCGGTGCTGAGTCGGGGACTCCAGTATCCTTCCCACACAACGTACTGTCTATGACTATGTCCCCCCTAGTAGTGTCTATGATCCAAGGTATCGTTAGTGGCCATACTCTTAGGGACTAACACAAGGTGACTAGGGTGGGCTTCCCTAGTACCTAACACATACGAACCTACTCTGTCTTCAGTTTTTGGGAGGGTGCTCGTCTTCACGAGAGTACTTGGCCCCTCATTCTAAGGTTCGGGTGAAGCTCTAGAGTAACCACAACTGTACATTTGGACAACTCTCTCTGTTATTCATTTTGATACTAGGTTTCATCTCTAGTGATTGGTGCTTATAAGACAGGGTCATTTCCCTCCTCTTGTTGATTGATTTACTTAGCGTATTTTTTATTTTTTAGGTGTGAGAGTGTTATCATTGAGACTTTAATAAACATCACTATAAAATTTACTGATAA
>APFE030561827.1:33727-82463 GCA_000404065.3 Pinus taeda | reverse complement strand
GTTAGTTTTAATAGAGATGATATTAAAAGATGTTGACATATAATCTTTCTTAAATTATGCCTAACTCTGACACATCTCCCCCATACTGGGCTATAGAGTGCCTCTCAATGTAATGAGAAAGGAATTGTCATTCTTTTCTTCCTTCAATATATTATTGATGTGTAAGAAATGGTTGGTGCTCCTTCTCTTCCTCACTCAAATTACATAATTCTGAGAAATTGCTAGTGCTTCTTCTCCTTCTTCTCATCACTATATTACAAAAGTGTGACAAAGGGCCAATGCTCCTTCTCATCCTAAATATGAATAAACTATGAGAAAGGTATAATGCTCCTTCGTTTCCACTTGAAAATTACTAGAGTGTGAGGAAGAGTCATTGCTTGTTCTCCTACTCACTCAAATTATAAAAGTGTGAGAAATATGCCATATTCCTTATGCTCTAGTTTCAAATGGAAAATGTGTTGGAAAGGTCCAATGCTCCTCCTTCTCTAAATCACTCAAATTGAAAATGTGTGAGAAAAGGTTAGTTATGCCTTTCCTCTACCCAAAAAATTTGAAGTATGATAAATGGCTAGTGCTATATTTCTTCCTCCTAAAAATTACTAAAGTGTAAGAAACAACTAATGCTCCTTCTCTTTCTCCTCATCGCTCTAACTACTATAGTGTGGGAAGGGTTGATTTCTCCTTTTTGTCCTCAAATAAATGAAAAAAATGAAACAAAGTGTTTTTTATCCTCCTCTTCCTTGAAGTTACTAACTTGTGAAATCAAGCCACTCCTCCTTATCACTATAATTACAAAGTTGTGAGAAAGGTCTAATTCTCCCCAAGAAGAAATTACTAAAGTATGAGATATGAATTGTTCTCCTTCTATTGCTCCAAAATATTAATAATGTTGGATATAGGGATTTGCACCTTCTCCTCACTAAAATTATAAAAGTGTGAGAAAGGGTCCATGCTCTCAAAAGACTTGCCCTCATTTAAATTATAGAAGTGAGAGAAAGGGAAATGTTTCTCCTTCATATCGCCACTCCAATTACAAAAGTATGGGGGAGGCCTATTGTTGCTTCTCCCAAACTTAATAAATTGTGAGGAAGGACTTGTTCTCCTACTCTTCCTCCCAACTATTAATAAAGTGTGTGAAAAGGCTAGTGCTCCTTATCATCCTTACTAAAACTACAAAAATGTGAGAAAGGGAACATGCTCCATCTTCTCGTCACTTTAATGATATCTAATTGTGAGAAAGGGATAGTTCTTTTTCTCTTACTCCTTGTTTTGCTAATTACAAAAATGTGAAAAAGGTTCAATGCTTCTCCTCCTCCTCCTCCAAAAACTTAATTAAGTATGACAAATGGATAGTACTATATTCCTCCCTAAAATGATTAGTGTAACAAAGGGCTAGTGCTCCTACTACTTGCATCAAATTACCAAAATCCGATAAAGGGGCCATTCTCCTTCACCTCCTCTTTTGAATGAAACAAGTGTGAAAAAGGGTGAGTGTTTGTTCTCCTTCTCCTAATAATCTCATCACTTTAAGTATAAAAATATGAGAAAGGGACCAAGCTCCTTCTCCCCCTCTTTTGAATGGAAATAACATGAAAAACGAGTAGTGCTCCTTCTCCTTATACTCATCAATGTAGTTATAAAAGTGTGAGAAACGACTAGTGTTCCTTCTCCTCCTTGATTGAATAACATAACTATGAGAAAAGGTTGGATTATTAGTAGAAGTTGGGTCCATGTCCTCTCCTGCTAGTTTTTTAGGTTTCTTTTAGGGATTTATTTTGTTTATTTATTTATCTATGTGGGTATTGGTGTCATTATTAGAGTATTTGGTGTTGGTTTATTCTTTCTTCATGTTTTCTTAAGTATTTTATCATCCTATTCATTCTTAACTCCTTTTAGTATTGTTTAGAGAATTTTCGGCGAAATCACATAAATAATAATTTGTCGATGCGTTTCGAACCAACCAGTGTGGTTCATCGTCAGGACAAGTTGAAGACCGATCCAGCTTAGCTTGTTAAATAGTCTGGGCAGAGACACCAACGGCTAGATTGATAACAACTAAATTTGACCTTATGACCCTAGTCAAATAAACAATATCCTTGCTATATTCTTAATAATTATTATTCCTAGAAATACGTTAAATTAGGTAAAATATATAATTAAAGTACTCTTACTAGCTAGAAATTCATTCGTTTATTTAACTAAATATAAGTTTATTAATTAAATGTATATATATATATACGTGTAACGAACCAATCCCAAATAATACTATTGGTTCATCTATATATTTATTTATTAAATATTTTAATTTATCATTTATATAATCTATACAAAAATAATTTAATAATTTATATTTACTAAATAATCTATATTCATTTAATAATTTACTTTCTAATTTTATTATTCCAAATATAATATTTTAAAATACCCATGTAATTAGGAAAATATATTATATATACAGGTTCAAAATTTATTTATCGAAAAAATTAGGTAATTAGGAAGGGGTAAAAATAAACTAATTCCAGTTTAAAAGTAGAATAAAAAATATATTCAATCTCTTATAATATACCAACTGTTTAAAATAAACTATTTTAAAAACTAAATATATATTAGAAATAATAACTAGATTGTTATAATGGTTGGTAAATAATCTCTTTCCTTTAATATATTACATTTATAATAATAGGTTCAATAGTATGAATTCAAATAATCTTTAGCTTAAAATGATAATTTATTTAAACTAGATTCATTAATTGTATATTAATAAATATATATAACGTTATAATAGTCTATTATAGGATAATATTATTAGTATAATATTTATAGAAATCAAATCTATATAAATATATATATAATTGAAAACAAGAAATAAGACAAAAATAATTAAATTACTTCTTGAATATTAATAACTAGCATTTGCACCTTCTGTTGCAAAAGAAACGCCGTAAGGCATAGAGTGGGGAAGAATAGGGACATGTATAGAGTGGGGAAGAATAGGGACATGTGAATGGACATTATTGAAAGCAAGGGTGGATGATAATGAGTTACAATTGCAATAGTTAGTTATGTGTATTCTGAAAATGGATATTTTGTAAATAATAATAGTTTGTGGAAGAATAGCTACATGTGAATGGAGATTGTTGAAAGAAAGGGTGGATGATAATGAGTTAGAGTTGAAAGTATTTGTTATGTGTATTTTGAATATGGATATTTTGTAAATAATAGTAGTGTGTGGAAAAATAGCAACATGTGAATGGACATTGTTGAAAGCTAGGGTGGATGATAATGAGTTATACTTGAAATGATTAGTTATGTGTATTCGAATATGGCTATTTGGTAAATAATAGTAATGTCTTGTAGAGATTATCCATTATCCATGTTGTTGTTTTTGTTTATGTGAACATGTTTTTGTACGTCATGCTACCTATTTATGGTGTTATTAGAAAATACTATTATATTGTAAGGGAAGAGGTGAAAGAAACGATATGACATTGTGAACAACATCATGGTCATTGTTCCATATTTGAAAATGCATGAAAAATTGTTGGAGTCGTGATGATAATAATAAAAATTCCAGCATTATTTTCAGAAGCTTTAGCTAAATTTTTTGAAAATGTGGATTATAGTTGTCAGGTTTTAGAATTTTGGGTGCCTTAATTTTGCAAGTGGGGAATAGTAATACGACAGTGGAATCACTATTGTGAATATGCAGAGACATAATACTGGCATGCTTATAGATCATTGCTGGCTGAATGACTTGCAATTGGCTTTCAAGCTGCTGGTTCACCTAAGTTGGATCTTCAAAATATTAGTTGGATCTGAAGAACAAATAAAGCTAGGATAAAAGGTCCAAATTTCTAAAATTATTAGTTTCTTCCTTCCGCAACTTTCCATTATTATTATTATTATTACCAAATAGCTTCCGGGATGTCGTCAAACAATTAATATTTATTTGATTAGAACAAATCAAGGTATGGATAGAAAGAGAAAATTTCTGAAATTATTAGTTTCTTCCTTCCCCTCTTTTTCGCTCTTAGCATTATGACACTTCCTTTCACATCCTATAGTGGATTGGACTTGCAAGAAAATTTGAGGTGAACCTTATACCTCTTCCTCTTCTGTTCATTTTTGTACGGAAGGAGGTATATACATCTTCAGTTCATATTTCTAGCCATTATCAACACCTAATACATGTTTTTGTATATAGGGAATTAAATTTTCATCATGTTTGAACTCAACTATTTGCCTTCCAAGGCTTGTTGGGCTGAGGGCCTCCACTGCAAATATTTTTATTGACAATGACCCTTACAGAGACTTTATTTTCAAGCATTTTCAAGTGGCTTGTGTGGATGAAGAAACTGCAGCAATAATTCTAGTAAGTTGGTCAGTCTATAAAAGAAATTCCCATCTGAAGCCCTGAGTAGGCTATGAGTAAGACTTTTTGCCTCTACATAAGAGTTCATTAGATAATGTGTTCTACAAACCCCTCTCACATACTCAATTGCATGATTGCCCTACCCTATTCAAGAAGCCAGCTATTCCAATAAGCACGTGAATGAAAATCACCTATACAATTTACCTATTACAACAACAACCAACCAACAAAAAAAATAAATTGTACTCAGCAGACTAAGGCAACAAAATGGTCAAGTACTAATCCTCAAAAGGGCCAATATACCGGGACTTTCCATTCAAGTAGGTATTACCACCTATATTTTATTCTGATTTAAGTATATTTCTAGCAACAATTCACCAAACTGTCAGCCTATGTGATGAAACAATATCACCAAAAGTTCAAACTAAGCATGTAAAAAATAAAACTGTTGGCTAAACCTATAAAAAATCTTAATCATCCACTTCTACCTGCCTTCTTAGTATTAGGCTTTTACCAACAAGTGTGTGATTAAGTTGTTTCTCATCTTTTATCAGCTACCAGATTTGACAGAAAAAGTGCAAATTTCCTGCCTCCACTATCTAACAGATCTGCTAATTTCTGAATCATTAAAAACTTGAACATGGCCAATATATTGAAATAACACCATGAGAGCCTCAGAACTTGTGCCTCCATTTATAAGCTATCTTAACTAAGCCATTTCTTTTGGTAATCCAAATAACAAAAAAACCATTCCATTTCTTGAGTTTAAAACAAATATTTTCATCCAACAACTTCTAGTGGCACGCAGAGGCAGATTCATTGAATTTTACCATTCACGCCAGTCTTGGTATGAAAAGGCATATTCATTAAAATCAAATCATTCTTTCAGCAAAATATAGCAGTGTGATGAATATGTTGGATTAAATGACCCCTGGTCCAGTGCAACGAGGAGAACATGATTCAATAACTATTGGAAGGCTCTGCATGTACAAATGTCGTACACTGTTTTCTTCTGCCCAAGCTGCATTTATGGTTGTGATTATCACAATCTTGTTAGGTATTGAAGTTTTTCCTAGATCACTCCCTAAATCAAAGGCAGTTACAAATGAATTCAACTGTGAACTCTGCAAGAGATTGGCTCTTAATTGAACCATAATAGCCATGGAAAATTATTTATAAAAAGTATGCCATCAACTACACAATTGATATCTACAGAAATAGAAGGCTAGAAAACAAGAATTATAATTTATAAGATCCAATTTACATGGTTGGTCAACATGTAGAAACCCCCTCCACTGCAAATATTTTTATTGACAATGGCCCTTACACAGAGTTTATTTTCAAGCATTTTCAAGTGGCTTCTGTTGATGAAGAAAGTGCAACAGTAGTTCTAGTAAGTTGATCAGTCTATAAAAGAAATTCCCATCTGAAGCCCCGAGTAAGCTATGAGTGAGACTTGGTATGCAGAGGCAGATTCATTGAAATCAGATATTTCTTTCAGCAAAATATAGCAGTGTGATGAATATGTTGGCAATGACTAAATGACCCCTGGTCCACTGCAACGAGGAGAACATGATTCAACAACTATTTTAAGGCTCTGCATGTACAAATCTAGTACACTGTTTTCTTCTGCCCAAGCTGCATTTATGGTTGTGATTATCACAGTCTTGTTAGGCATTGAAGTTTTTTCTAGATCACTCCCTAAATCAAAAGTAGTTACAGATGAATTCAACTCTGAACTCTGCAAGAGATTGGCTCTTAATTGAACCGTAATAGCCATGGAAATTTATGTATAAAAAGTATGCTAAAATCTTTAGACCCATGTACATTTGGCACAATTACAATCGGTTCAAAGTGACAAGTTATCTTCAATGTTCTCATAAACAAAATTTGATAGTATCCGTCTGTAAATATCAATTTAAATTGATGTATATTTTGTGCTTAAGCAGATATTTATCAAATCATAAATTATATACAAATGTAAACTTGCTACACTAATTTGAAAATCTGGGAACTGTGATGTGAGCGTAAGTCTTCCATGTCCATAGGAAAGATCCATTGACCAGAAAAAACTTCAACCTAAAGTTAAAAACAGTTGATATATTTTTCTCAATATTTATGCCATATGATTGGAGGGATGCTAAGCATTCAAATTTTTGTTGTCAACATGTGTTTCTTATTAAAAAAATTAGTGTTGGTGAAATTATTGTGCATCCTAATTTTTGTATAATGTACAATTTTTCTCTATTTTAGGTTCTGTAGTTGATATCCACTATAATGAACATACTGTGGAAACATTGTGAGCATGTACCATTTTTCTCTATTTTAGGTTTTGTATTTGATATCCACTATAATGAACTTATTGTGCAAACATTGTGAGCATGTGTCAAACTAAGCATATACCAAGAAGTCACCAGTAAAATATCTGGATCTTGTGAAAAGGTACAGGCCATCAATAAACAGTACGTACCTTGCACAGCTGACCAAGATTCAAAACATTGGCATACATTGTCAACTCCATGAACAAAGTGACTTGTATGTGCAAGTCTTTCCATATACCTGAAGTTTGGCTTGTAAGTATATGGACAGGGACTTCAAATGAAAGGTCGAATCGCTGTGATTGAGAATAATTACGATTATGGTTAATGAGGCATAAAAACACATTCTAAATGGTAGTTTAGAAAGGCCAAATGATTCGTTAAAAGGCACCACAATATTTACAGGTTTAATGGGCACCATTGGCCCAACCACCCAAGATAGCTCCAAATCAACAAGGCATGGCTGTTTTTCGTGGAATAAACAAGGCAATAATTCATCCACAGCCTTAATGCAATTATAAGCGGTTGGGCTTTTCCATTATGAAACCACAAAAATTGGCCATCCTACACCAAAAGGAACTCATTTCAACTTTACCCAGACTGATACCCATCAAATATCGATGAGAATCACCAACCAACAAAAAGAAATCAAAAGAGTTGCATCGCACCATCCAAGTTAGCGAACCAAAGTTTAGAATTCAAGGCTCAGGCTACCCCTTCTTACATGAGCAGAGAAAGGTTTTGCCAATTCAAATGAGTTATATCTTTCCTGAAAATTCCCTATCCTAGCAAAAACTTGAAATGCTAGGCCTAACTTGAAATCAATATATTTTTCACAGATGAAGCAAGACACAAGATAAAAGTCCATAATGTCATTACAAATCAAACTTAAATATTCTGTTTGGAGGCTATGAAACCACAGACACTGCTCATCCTACACTAAATGAGAACTCGTATCATTTTATCCAGACAGATGAAAAAAGACTCATAATCAGTGAGAACCCTAACAAACAAAGAGCATCAATCCCTCTGAGTTTATTACCAGAAGAGAAAGAATACCAGAATGCAACGGAGAGATGTACAACTACAGGCCTAAGCTTTCAACGTCAACTACTTATACTGCCAAAACAACATATCCATGACTCCCCTGTTGAACCGACCCATGCTCTTCATGTGCTGTCGAGCTGCTTTGTCGTCGGCGACGAACCCCTTCTCCTTCAACTTTACCAGGAGGTGCCGCATCTCATCAGCCTTCTGTGCCTTCAAGTAGGAACCAACCAAAGCGACATAAGTGGCAACATTGGGCTTCCACCCATAGCCCAGCATCTCAAGCGTATATTTTCCTGCCTCCTGAAGCATTCCACCCTGGCACAGCCCTTGAATGAGAACATAGTAGCTATACGAATTGGGCAAGCACCCCGAGGCCTGCATTCTCATGAAGACCTTGAGGGCGTCCTTCGGCTTGCATTAGAGTGCCCTTGCTGACTGCCATTGCCATTAGACTTTGTCAATTCAGTTGATTCCTGTGTGCATGATTCGTTTCTCGTTTAATCCAAGTACTTCTCAGCCAGTTTATTGTCCCTCAGAGAAGAATTTTCGTAAATATAAGGCTTACATTCTTCATGAGTCGAATGGATGCCAGTTTGTTCACTTATTCGAACTATCACCAGGGATCTTCCTTAATATCATGATTTAACAAGAAAAGAAACACTATCCCCTGCAACAAACGATTACCATTCCTAAAATTTTAACTCAAGAATAATATTTCCTAACCATCAACCAACAAAATAAATTGTCGTAAATTGCTAGATCAACTTGTCCAGTGAAGAAAGGAAATGATTCACTTGAATGAATCGACTTGTTCTAAAAATAAAATTCCACTTCAATGGAATCGACATGAGCAGAGGAGAAGTAAATGGTTGAAGAAAATTATCCTGGACAGAGGAGAAAACAACTCACTTGAATGGGGATTCGTCTTATTGAAGAAAGAAATCAGTTTAGCACAAGTGAATTGATCTGAACTCCCTTCAAATTTCTCTATTTGTAAATCAAAATTTTGTAGCTAACAAGCGATGTTGAGCGATGAACCAGAGCGATGACATATTTTGGACATTTTTAAGTTCAAAAAGCAGACCAAGATTTGAATTCAAGTGGATTTTTTAGGACAAGGAAAGACTAGTGAATGCTTCCAGATTTTCTAGGAGTTGCAGAATGGAGAAGAGTTGCAAGCTACTAACCATCAACAACTCGAATGCTCTATTAGAGTGTGTCATAAAAAATGAACTGGAATTTTCATCTGAGAGATTAGGCACAAAGTCTAACATGGAATGCATTTGATGTCTTGCACAAACATATCTATGTAGCTACTTGGGAAATGGCATCAAGATCCATAGCTCATTTACCCAGTGTATTGTTTTGTACATGATGAACCTAACTTAGATCGATTGATCCAAAAGGACAACAATTTCACCAGCAGAACAAAAGAGATCATCACCAGGTAGTTGTTGAAGTTCCCACTCAGTAGTAGGTATAAACAAATCATGTAGTCTACATTTTATGAATTCACGAAGAGCTGAGCAACCCTTCTATTGTTGTTGGTTTTCCAGCATTTAGTTTGAAGGGTAATTTTTATTTGTGCGGTGTGTTATTGTTGTCTTTCTTGTACTGTATTTTTGGTTTAACACGCAGTAGCATTGAGATATTAAAGCGTAGTCATAGCTAATTACTCAGTAGAAACAAAAAATATAGACAGTAAAGGACAATTTTTGTTTATCACAAAATCCATATTTGTGAATCATATTGGCCACGGGCTGGCTATGGATCATCAAGCATATGTATAATAATATTAATCTTTATAATAACTTATTTTTTAGATAGTGTATTTATTTAATGAAATAAATATTGTACTATTCAAAACGGTTGGTAAAAAGTACTAGCCAAGTCAGGATTTAAGCTTCAACTGCCACAACAGTCTCAACATTTCCTTGGGTTAGTTTGACAGATGTGAGTTAGAAGGATGCATAGATGTTGTCATACCACGTGTATGCAACTGGTGAAAATTAATTATTTTATTTTATGCAATGGAAAAACAATGCAGACCAAGATACAAAATATAGAGCAACCCTTCTGCCTCCCCCAGACCTGCTCTTCCAAATGCACTAACTTATTTGTATCTTACTTCACCAATGAAAAGGAATTCATATTTAGCATATGGTTCTATTGATCCCATTCATAGAAAAGGTATAATGTTCTTGATTTACATATGGTCTTACAAAAGTATGCATCCTTTTATCCTCATTATTGAAATTATAAATCAATGAGAACTTGAATATTGTTTGTCTATGCTCCTGTAGTGGAATGTCTACTTGAGTTACTTAACCATCTAACTGAAAGGGTTAACACTCAAGGAAACATGACAAGATACCCACATGGAATAAATCATATTGGAATCATCAATGACCCTTGATTAATACTCTACTTCATCTAATCCTTTCAGACAATCAAACTCAATCCTCATGGAACAGAAAAGGCCCATGCTCAATCTGTCCATCAACCTCCTAAAATATAATCAAAGCATCAAACTGAAAACATGCAATAAGGTTGCCTCCAACACTTGAAGTTTTCACTCAAATCGAGTGTTTAAATCTCATTTCACTATCTCAAGTTGATCTTAAGTTATGTTAATTGAAAGTTGAAACACCCTTTCTCTCTGACTGGTAGAATGTCATCTCCTATGCTTTGGCCAATAACACAAATGGGCATCAAGGCATTATGCAATGATCAATTGTTACATTATTTTTCTTTGTACACTTTACTACCTAGTATCAAAAACGAAAACAATATGTTAAAACACAAATCTTTAATACCATCGTTTCTACAAATCCCAGGATTTCCCATTAAACTTGACTTGTAAAAAAATAAACTGAAAGCAGAGGGAATAATGCCAGTTAGCTGATTATCTAAAATATTTAACCTATTAAGCTTCAATTTCCAAGTTGAGGAGGGAAACCGTATCTAGCTCCTATGCATATTAAGGGAACAAATGAAAATTCATAATGCAGACCTACTTACTGAAGATATATGCCTAGGTGAATTCATTTATGACTTTTAGCCTCCATCTCAGTTCTAAAAAGAATTCTATTACATCATGATTAGAACTTATAACAACACAAATGCATGGTTCTCAAAATATACTTAATTTGAAATATTTAATATGCAATCTGAAATACTAAGCTACCAAGTTTCAGGCCCATACATCAATGTCTTTCACAGGGTAACATTAGAAGTTGTGGATATTAACTTTTCATGAACTCAAAAAACCCTGTGTAAGGATTCTCATGTCATGGTGAGAATGTGTGTGCTTTATAAGCACATAATTACCTTTCAACCATGAACTTGGCCAGCTTAAAATAATATGGAAAAAAATCAAATAACTAAATGATCATGAAAATATACTTCTAAGAGTATAACGAGCCGTTTAAATTTAATACTCAATGGAAACCCACACATTCCAAATGCAATTACCACTCTAAATCATAAGAGAATTTTATATCTTGGAACTTCTTAGTATTCTTTTTTGGTTCTTGGAAGTGCTTCTAGAAACATAATAGGACCTGGGACTTCTACTTAAATTTTTGAAACTCATGCCATTCAAGTTCGAGTGTGGGATGCAAATTTTATTTGGCCTACAGGACCAAGGTAATGAACTAAATAAATAAATAAAAAATGAATAAACAAAGATATATCTAGATCCTAAATTTTGTATGCTGCCAAAGATTGCACCTGATGTTTTATTCTTCACAATGTTAATATGGAGTTATTAAAACTGATTATAATTCTTAGTCAGGGATGAGACAATGTGAGAAAATTTTATATTCAATTAAAATTGTGTTTATATTAGAATGAAAGTTATGTGTGTGTATTTGTCTATGTACCTGGAGTTATATAACCATAGGATATAGAAATTACAGACATGCAATTGATTCCCTTCTCAGGACTTTGAGGGACCTTGGTAAGTCCAAAATCAAGGACATGAACACCAAAATCAACATCTCGTAGAATATTGTGAGACTTAACATCACGAAGGATGATAGGACGTGCATGGTCATGATGCAAATAAGCCAAACCCTAATCTTCTCCAACTACAATTTTGTAACGTATAGGCCAATTACCTTTGACAGAAAATTCTATAGCCTTTACCATTGGATTGAAACTTATTAAATTTGACAGAAAATTCAAAAATCAATAGGATTGTAAGGTACACGGTTTATTTTTAGACAGTAAAAACATGAATTTACTTTCATATTCCATTCTCCATGAATACCTGATGAATTCGATGGGATCTAATATTTATATAAGACACATTCAAATCCTTCAATATGAGATGCTACTTTAGTTTAAGAAAAAAAGACATTTCTTCTATTGAAGAGCACATTGTAATGTCTTGTTGGATCCCTCACAAACAGGTCTTCATTTAACAATAATTTTAGTTTTCTAAATGAAAATTAACAATTTTTAACTCTAGCATTTGTATATCATCCATTTTAAATCCCTTGTACAATAGGCCTAAATTGCATAAAATAGAAAAATATTTTCCTTGACATATCATAATTCCTGAGGGCAAAGGAAGTGGTAAATATGATACAAATTCCCTTAAAGAAAATATTCTCCCAATGAAATGATAAAAAAGTGTATTATGATAAAAGAAATGCATCCTAGAGGCCAAAGTTAGAGACAAAGTAATATCTAGTAGGGATATTAACTACAACAATCTGGGTGGCATGAGAGCAGCATGTTGCTTTGAATTTTGGACAATACCCATATGGAGGGTATTTACCCAGCAAACCCTGTAATATGAGAAAGTTGATCCACAATGTAATAGATTTAGAGTATAAAATCTTTCTTTCACATCCTCAGAATTTCTTCCTATCATCAATGTCAACTCGACTCCAAGCCACCAAAGCCATGGTTGTCGTGGAAACTCTCTCAACGCATTCACCAGATGGAGCACTTGGGCGAGCGACACTAGAATAAGTGGAATAATGATGGAAGAGCACTGGAGACCTTTCAAATGTTTTCTGCCACAATTCAGGGGTAGAGGAAATCAGACATCAGAGAAATGAAGATTTTAGTACAAACTTTGCACTTCAAACTTCACAAAATGAGCCTAGGACATGAAATGTATGTTGCATAATTCAACCCTCAAAAATTGTAATCCCTGTGATGCTTTCAATTTTTCAAAGCGATAAGAAACATTAAATTTGACAGAAAATTCAATAGCCTTTAACATTGGATTGCAACTTATTAAATTTGACTGAAAATTCAATAGCCTTTAACATTGAATTGCAACTTACTAAATTTGACTGAAAATTCAATAGCCTTTAACATTGGATTGTAACTTGTCTAGTACCTTGTTATAGACCATGAATTAAATTGCTTAGGCCTTAAATAGTTCATCTAGAATTTTTTCAGTCTTCTCCTAATTGGGAAATGACAACTATTTTTTAGACGCCCAAGAAGTGTCAAAACAGTTTCTCATTAAAAGAGCTATTTCTAAATTTGTAACGTGTAGGGAAATTAAGGTCATCATATTTAGGGCCATGAAGGATATCCCCAAACTTCCATTAGGAATCTACTCGTATACCAAAATATTATAATCATCGACACAATAACACCATAATTTCACTATGTTTTTATGCCTAATATTTTAATGAAAGTTTCAATTTCTACCTTGAATCCATTATCATTGCAAGAGGTGGAGCCTTCAACATTTCCACTATTCCATAGCCTCTTAATGGCCACATTTTCTCCATTCTTGAGTGTGGCCTTGTACACTTTTCTGATCCACCGCTTCCAATCACATTTTTCTCGTCTATGCAATCCATAATTCCATATTCTCTGAAACCTAATTGGTGAAACATGTTCAGCATTAAGGGATAATTATTGCCTCATCCCAAATATTTAACTTTAGCTTTGTTGTATTGATAGTATTGTCTAGAAAATAAGGCCAGTACTAACACAAAAATGATCCTAGCCAAACCAAAGAGCGTTGGGAGAAGCCATGCCCAACTGTTACACTTTTCTTCTCCTGCTATCCTCCATGTCAGAATAGGACTTAAATCCTTTAAGACCATCATTGCTGGAAAGCCCATAATTTCCCATTAAACTTGACTTGTTAAAACTGAGATTGAAAGAAGAAGGAACAATACCAATTAACTGATTATCCGAAAGATTGAACCTATTAAGCTTCAAATTGCCCAATTGACGAGGGATTTCTCTTGTTAACACATTAACAGAAAGATCTAGATATGTAAGAACTGGCAGCTCCCCTAGATCTCTAATGATAGGGCCGAAGGATCCTTTATTTGACATATTTAGGTGTGTAAGCTCATTCCATGACAGTACGTGAGTAAGAAGGCTACCAGAGAACTAGTTCTAGAAAAGATAAATCCTATACAATTTTTTCAGCGAAAGGAAAGTTTCCAGAAGAGAACCTGTGAAATGATTTTTGCTACCATCAATTACAAAAGGATTAGCCACCAAACCCATCTCAAAAAAAATATTAGCCAGTAGCCCTATCTTAGAAGGCAAGCTTCCATAAAAACGGTTACCAGATATCAAGAGTGTTGACATATTCTTGGCACTACTAAATTCATAAGAAATAAATCGTTCGTTCAAAAGCTTTATTTCTTGATAACCAGACTTTTCAACATGTACTTAGGGGTGGCAATCCTTACCTGTCTAAGGAGAGATTTATTAACAAATTTCTGAGGTGTTTTTCGATAGATTTAGGTCTGCAAGCTTATTCCATGACAATAAGTCAGTAAGAAGGCTACCAGAGAACTGATTATAGAAAAGATACAAATTACACAATTTGTTCAACAAACTGAAGGTGGATGGAAGAGGACCTGTGAAATGATTGTTTTTACCATAAATTACATAAATATTAGCCGCTAGTTCTATCTCAGAAAAAAAATAGCCACCAGCCCTATCTCAGAAGGAAAGCTGTCAGAAAAAAAGGTTACTGGATATCAAGAGCGCTGACATATTTTATGACAGTTTACATATGACCTTCCACTTGGGAGAATGCAGGTTCTGGTAGAAAGAAGGGACTATAATAAAAACTTATATAGGAAAACAAAGGACAAATGACTATAATCAGAAAAATAAGAAAATTGCATAGAGAGCATTCGGTCCATACATCCAGAGAAAGAATTTAGATTTCAAAATGACCTGACCCCTGCAGAATGCTATAGATTTCAAAATGACCTGACCCCTGCAGAATGCTATGTTCAAATGACTGGAGGAAGATCCAATCATGCTCCTAATAGCATCCATCATTTGACGATCGATCTGCTTCCCCATTTTTGCTCCTATAGATATGGGAAATAGATATGTAGTTGAACTTTTTGATCAATCGCATCCATAGCCTATTGAACTAGTGATTCTATGTGTTTGAATGTTGCAAGACATAGTGGGTAACTGAGACGTCAAGTTACCTTTCTTCCTCTGTGCTTCTGAGACCGGGAATTTGATGATTAGTACAGATGGGCGCAATTCTAGCTGTTGTAGGTAGCCAATGTCGAGGTTTGCGTCGTTCTGGTGGGGCGTGAGCTTTAGAATAGAAACGAGTTGCCCTATGCATTAGTTCTGTAGGAGATGGAAGGTAGCCATGATTAAATCTTAGCAGGCCTACGCTGCAAAGAACAATACTGCATCCCTGGGTACAAAGAACAATACCGCATCCCTGGTAACTACTCAACATTTAAACAGCTAGGGGGCACAACTGCTCTCCCGCGAGAACCCTACGGAATCCGTCTGTTCACCTTGCCCCGTTCCCACAGAGAGCACAGCAAATCTTCGACGCACCGCACACTTCCAAGGACATTGAAAATGGCAGCTGAATGGTTCCTCCGGCAGCTGAACGGTTCAGAGGGAGGATTGATCAATGGTTAAAGTTGTTCTAATCGTCTAACATCTAATCCTACGGTGTCCAAGGATGACAAGTAAGTAAAGAGGGGGATGGGTTTCAGAAGGAAACGCCTTACGGCGTAAAAATAATTGTAATAAGGCTCGAAATGACTTTAATAAAGATCATATTAATAGCCAATTAGACGAATAATACTAAGAATTAAGATAATAGAAGGGAACAAATTATATTAATTCATTATATTATTAGGAAGCTAGGATTCAGGGATGAGTATATAAATAATGATTAAAAGCTAACTATAAAATAAGAATTATAAGAACCCAAGGGGTAAAAAGGACCAACCACAGAATCTACCCCGAGGCCTTATAAATGAGGGATAGAGGAGGCTAGGAAGACACGGCTCGGACCCAGCAACTACTAATCTTCCAGCCATCATCCCTATTAAGATTCTTCGGCCTTTTCTCAATCTCCAGGGCCTCTCTGAATTTGCGATGGTGAAACTGCGCAACTTTAGCAATGACTTGAACCTCTTCAATACAGACATGATGCCTAGTCTTTTCGGCATGTTCAGCCAGGGCTGAGGACTTGGCCCTCCCATTCCTTAAGTCAGCCGAATGCTCGTTGATCCTTTGCTTGATAGAGTGACCCGTCTCACCAATATATGGTGTCCCACAAGAACAAGGAATGACATAGATGCCCTTCATGTCTTTAGGGTCGATAGGATCTTTTACCAACCTGAGGGAGCCATGGATAGTATTGAGAGGCCTAAAAGTTGCGGGCACATCGTACCTCCTCAGAATCCTCGCAATCCTATCAGTGGTCCCTTGGATGTAAGGAAGGTTAACCCCCATGACACGATCTTTAGGATCTCTTTGGACAGAAGGCTCCTTCTTGGCCTTGAGGAAGGCTTTTTGACCCAGGTTTCTACTGTAACCATTCTTCACAAAGACATCAAGGAGATGAGCCTTCTCCGATTCCAAGCTCCCTTCATCGGAAATTCTAACAGCACGGGTGGCAAGAGCGCTTAGAACCCCTAACTTCTGAGCGGGGAAATGATGGGAAGAAGCATGCAAGTACTGCTCAGTATGTGTCTTCTTTCTAAACACCTGATGAGAAAAGGAACCATCAACCTTCTTAGAGATGAGAACATCCAGGAACAGAAGACAACCATTGTCTTCTTTTTCCTTTTAGTATTTTTGTTATTTGTTTAATGGGCCTCAACCCCGTATTTTATTGTTGACCTTGTTTTATTTACTGATTACTTTTCTTTGAATATATATATATATATATATATATATATATATATATATATATAATTTCTTTTGATTTGTGTTTATTTTTATTTTATTTTGTTTATTTTCCATTAATTATTTTCTTTTGTCTCGATTATGGTCTTGTCTCCTTTTTATAATTTTTGACTTCCATCCTTGTTTGAGTTTGACTTTGATTTTTTTATTCTTGTTAGTTAGTTAGTTAGTTAGTTTTTTTTTTTCAATTATTTCCCAGTGATAGAATTTTTTAATAATATTTGGTTTTAATAAATTAATTTAAATATAATTTTTCAAAAACTAGTCGTTTAATATAGCTGTTAGCCGTTACTTACTATATTTGGCTTTAATAAATTATTATGATTATGTAAATATTATTCTTCAAAAACTAGCCGTTTAATATGATCATTACTTAATAATATTTGTTTTTAATATATCAATAAATTAATCTCATAATTTAAATATTATTGTTCAAATATAGCCTTTACTTGAAATTATGGTCTCTACATTGTTCTTTATTAAAGCCTTTACCATGTTCTGTCTCTTGATCTGGTCGTGATGATCAACCACACTTGTTGGTTTGAAACACGTTGGCCCAAAATTTCTCTTATGTGATTCTATCGAAAGACTTTTCTTAATTCATTATGGATCACAGAAGCTTGAATTCAGAAATATTGTTACATGTTTTTTTAATGTTTAATTCTTTTAAGCAAATATCTTCCTGAGAAATCACATAGATATCTTAGGGTCCACATGTTTACAAGCCCTACTAAGGTTCATAACCATGACAAAATTGGATAGCAAGATCAATAGATCAAATCTTTATATGAGAGATGCAAAGATAAATTTTTAACAGTAAAAAAGATAAATAATATAAAATAAAATGGAACGTTATAGGATTCAAATAAATAATTAAAATAAGCAATTTATTAATTAATGATTTTTTTAATTAATTTGTATTTATCTAATATTCCTATATGACTTTGACAAACAATAATACTTATTCAAAACTTTTAATATAATATAATAATAAGATTCAACTATATATAAAAATAATATATATTTAGTTAATTTTTATGATTTTTTTCATTTTCACAATGTGAGATCATCAATTAAGTGCTTTGATGTTCATTATGGTCTTGTAGCGGCTACTACCACCCTCCAAAATTTTTCCTTAGCTTTGTTTTGGAGCCTCCCTACCAACCATCCTCAACAACATGTCTTGCACTGTCAAGCACATGAGCTTTAGTTGTTTCATAGAGTCTTGTCAGCCTGTGCATGCAAGTTTTTTCCACCTCCTTCACAAGCAGCTTTTCGGACTTAGTGTCAATTGTTGGTTGAGCAGCTCCCTTTGTGAATTGTGCAATTCTGAAGGGGAACCAACCTTCCCTCCAGAAAATTGTGCAAACCCAGCTAGACACCCAGCTAGGCTCCAAAATTGCGCAATTCTTCCTAATAGTCTTCCTCTAAAAAATTACTCAATTCATCCCAAGATAGCTGCTCAACCCAGAAATTGCGCAATTCTAGGCAGCAGTCACCTGCTACTCCCAGAAATTGTGTAATCCTTCTAGGACATCCAACCCAGCAACTAGCAAAAATTGCGTAAATCTAGTTAGGCAGCCTGTTGGGCTCAGAAATTGTGCAATATAGTCAAACGGGCTTCCTTGAGAAAATTGCAAGGTCTAACCCAGGACGGCCTGCTAGCCTCAAAAATTGCACAATACAACTAGACAGGCTTCCTTGAGAAAATTACAAGGTCTGACCTAGGACAGTTTCTCAACTCAGATATTGTGAGATATAGTCAGATATGCTTCCTTGAGAAAATTACAAGGTTTGACCCAGGATAATTACTCAGCCTAGAAATTGTGCAATCCTGGGAGATAGTCACTTGTTCCTTTCAGAAATTTCACAATCCCTCTAGGATAGCCATCTCTGCTCAGCCGAGAAATTGCACAGATTTTCATCCCAAGCTCGCAGAATGATGCATGTGCCTCCAGGATGATCGGTTCCCTCGGGGACCGAGCAAAAATTATTTGCATCTATGGATTGCTTCTCCCAAGGCAGCATGCAAAGGCATGCCTCGATTCAGGGATCTATTCTTAACAGCTAGAGGTTACATGCAAGGATCATTTCAAAAATCGCCCACTAAGTGTCACTTTTCCTAGATTTGTGGCATGCGCATCACGACCTTGATTTTATCAAAACTCATCAACTGTGTTAGAGTCACTATTTGCATATTGCCATCAACAATCAAAAATCCTCTTTTATATCATATTAGGGTCCCATTATGAAATTTTTGTCATTCCACCTAGGTCCTCTTTCAAAAATTTACTCACTGGTGGTAGCCCTATGTCAAAAGCCCTACTCTCTCTCAAAAATCAATATCTGTTGGCCCACCTTCTTGTGTCTTACTGAACATACATTGACCATAAAGGCTCATTTCATCATGTTTTGTGTCAGTCAAGTCCACATGGAGTCTGCTCATTCAAGGTCCCATTAGGTCACTAGGTTTCATTTTTCAATGTCCAATAATATTGCATTTCACTGCATAAAGCTAGAAAAAAGTATGAGAATGAGAAAAATAATATCCTTTTGTAATTTAAAGAGGATTGGCAAACATGTAATTATGCTTGCCCAAGTTCTAATTTTCATTCCAAGTATCAGTTTTAGTTCAGATTGTAATTTTATTCTAAAAATAGAGATGTAATATTTTTTCTAATTTATGTAATTTTATGTTCATTGTATGTAATAAGTTATTATTCCTAAGCTATCAACTCAAAAAAATATGTGCCAACTTCATCCAAGAAAATTCAAATGTGAAAAGTGCAAAAACTCCAACATCATCCACCTGCAAAAAAGAAAGTCAAAGTAAAGGGAAATTAGTAAGCATTTCAAAAAGGAGAAGAGAAACATTAGAAACTGGGTTTTTAAAAGATAATGATCAATTTCACTCAAGTATTAAGGCCTTCCTAGCATCTAACCCAACTCCATTTGTCTTCTATCATTTCTTAAACAAACCCCAAAGCACAATTCCTCACGATTTTAGGCAAAATTAGCAAAACAGAGGCAGGCGTTGCACATAGGCTAAAGGTGTTGTGCATGGGCTGAAGATGTTGCGCACAAGCTGAAGGCACTGCACACAGGCTAAAAGCGCTTCACATGCACTAAGGGCATTGCACACCAGTGAAAATTTGTCCACAAGCTCTCAAACTGCAAACAAACGTTCCAAACCCTCAACACATGGTTTCTAAGCCTCTTATCAAGTAAGTACAACCCTATCCATCCCTCCATATATCTTTCAAATTCACCATTCATCCTATGAAGTTCATTATGTGAAATTGGGAATTATAAAGCCTTGCAAACCCTAGCTTTTTTCCTACACCCCTAAAAATTATTCCTAAGACCCTACTACCCTTCCCACATCACTATAAATTCCATCCCTACCCCTGTGTTGCTAAATCCCTATCCCAAGTGCATTCTCTCTTAAACCATAAGTCCTAGGCAACGAAATCCCTAGGAAGCCATAATACATACCTGTAATCAAATATCAAATCCTAAATCCCATACACATTTCACTCCCCTATCACTTCCCTAAGTTCCCTAAACCCTTCCTCCACTCCCTAAAATTCCTTCCCCATTCCCACTCCTACTTCCTAATCCCTAGGGTTTCAAGCAAGAGGAAAGAAAACACATAATGGAGGAAGAAAACAAAGCTTTTCAGAGGAAGAAGACCAAGAAGAAAGAAAACCACAGAAAGGAGGAAGAATCTTCAGGTTTGAACCTACCAACACCAGAGAATTAATGGCCTCACCTATGACAGTCACTTCTTTCGAACATTTGGTATGTTTTTATTTTGTGTGATGGTATAAAGAGTTCAAAGCCATCCTGTTTTGACCAGAGTGTTCCTTTCAAATCTTGAGGACAATCAAGTGGCCCTTGCTGGTGTAATATTCACCATATCCTCAACCTTATTGTTATTTCTATTGGAATGCCTAATGTGGGTGAAAGGTAGTTTAAAGCTCAAAACCTAGACTATTAGTATTATGAGCCATACTTGAAGCCTCGGTACAGAAATGAGAGAAAGAGATTCTTCCCTTTCAGCCACCTTCTTGATACATATGCTCCCATGATGAAAATCATCATGAAGTACTTCACTCGTGAAGGCATATTTTGCAGACTCTACACATACCATATTAGATTGCTCATGCACTTCACAAGAGTCGGAATGATAAATATCCCTTATTATTTGTTCATGAGCATTGAGAAAATGGCATACACAGTTCAAAGCAAAAGGTATCAACAGCTAATGAACAATATTATTCTTCACTCTCTGATCAAGATCGTTTTCCTCCATCACCCTAATCAGTTGAACATCTCATGGGACACTTTCATTGCCAACGATATTTTCACAGCTCCAAAACCTCCGCACGCTGAAGATATGCCTTCTTCATCTCATCCCACTGATCATCATGCTAAAGACATACCCCCTCCATCTCATCCCACTAAATCTATCCCTCCATCATCTGAGCCTATTTCACCAGCATCATCACCATTGTATGATCATGCAAGGTCACCCAGAAGAGTTGAGGTCATCAAGTCTAAGAGGGAAAATTTGGGCACATTTTCATCTATTTATCAAAGAGGTCGTAGGTAGGTGTGTTCCCCACAAATTGTGGGAGGGGACCCGCCTTATTCATCAACAAAGTAGGTAAAGAAGGGCAAGAAAAATATGGCAGAGGCGAAGGTTCAAGCAAAGAGCAAACATGAGGATGAAGACTTCCATGAGATAGAAACAGAGTTTGACCTTGTTGACTTGGATCAAGATGATGATCATGAAAGCACAAGCTTGATCATCCAAGAGAAATAAGCCCAAAGAAAACAATTGCAAACTCAATTGGAAAGAGCTAAATATGTCATTTCATTTCTTGAGCAAGAAAACCAGCAACTGAAAGCAAAACAGCTGATCATGGATGTGGGCCTTCTCAAAGACAAAAGAGAAGATACCAAGGTTAAGGCCTTACTTGATGAAGCATATGGAAAATATGGTGATCCTAACGAGCTGGAAGAATAAGTGCCAAGGAAAAGGCCAAGAACCAAAGGCCTAAAGGGAGCATTGGAATTAGAGAAACAAAAAGAAGCTAGACTAGCAAATGAGCTTACCCTAAATGAGCAACTGGCCATAATGATCAATGAAAACAGGGAACATTGGCTTGAAACGGTGAACAACCATCTTGAAAATCTTCTAGACAAGGCTAAAAGAGACAATAACATACAAAGGAGGATGGCAAAGTATTATTGTGAAAGAAGCAAAATAGCAAGCTCAAAACTCAAGAAAGTGCAGCCAAAGCTTGAAAATATAAATGTGCAAGATGAGAAAGGAAAATTGGACATCCTTTTTAGGCCTCTTTCCATGCTTAACACAAATCATCAACAACTCATACACCAATTTTGATAGGATTTTGGGCACTTTTTGGCATTTTTGGGTTTTTTATGCAACATTGGACAGTTGTGGCACAGTTGAGCTATCATATGCGCAGCGCCCTAGGCGTTGTGCATCTTCTAGGGGCCTCCAAACGGAAAAAAAAAAAAGACCACCATTAGATTTAGAAGGCCATGAATATACAATTTTGACTATTGGCACACCAAAATTGGACAATTTGACAAGGAGAAATGGCCAGAAATACCTCAAAAATCACCTTTTTGCCCTCTTTTTCAGCTAGGCGTTGTGCACAGAAGAAGTCTTGGGAGCTTGACCTTTTGGAGGGTCAAATATTGTTAGTTTTTGGAGCCAAGTGTATTTCTAGAAAGTAGATAGGATAAGATTTCCAATGAGCTATCTTGATCTCAATTTGGACATCATAACCCCTTCAAAAATCAGCTAGAATAAGACGCTGTGCATAGAGAACTGTCTTTGCGCATCAGACAAATTGCCTAATTTTTTCACTGTTTTTCTCCAGTTTTGATTTTCATCTTTGGGAATCGATTTTTACTATTGTAACTGATATGGTGAATGTAACTATGGTATTTTACTATTACCTAGGGGTAAATACATTAGGTTAATAGTCTTCATCAAGTCATATGAATCAGTTTCAATGTAATTAGGGATGAGTCACTTTGACCACCCTACACTCTAGCTATCAGTTCATATTTTGGTGGAACTGCTCCTCCTCTCATGGATTCGACCCCTGAGGTTGGGAGGATTTTGTTTTGAGGTCTATATCTTCCCTTTCTTCACTCTTTTTAGAGGTTGGACTCAATTGGATGTTGTAAAAGTGATCAGAGACACTGTTGTATTATATATTTGGCCAGTATTAATAGATGAGTTGCAACTATTTCCTTGGGATACTTGTGGTATGAATATTTTACATTGTTTCTTCTATTGTCTCATATTTTTGAATGTGTTGTTTATTCCAGCAATCATTTCATGTCTATTTAGTGATAGTTTTCAAAGTTGATGAACAGAATTCATGAGCTTCCATGCTCTGTGTTAAACACACATGGATAACAAGAGAGTTATGAAATATAAAACATGCAATACAATTTTGATTCACAAATGATATACATTTATAGTACATTATGTGACCGTTGGGATTCACATCCCAGGGTCTCTTGGACTCCTTTTGTCCATTCCGCTTCCACACTAACCCTTTTAGGATTAGGTGTCCAACATTCCCCCCCTTAATCTGAAGGGTTATGTATGCGTCCAAGAAGAGAGCTGTAATACAAAATGTGCAAATATGCATGGTAGCACTAGGCTGAATGTGCTCTATGAAATGTTGGTATAAAGGGCAGTGGTTTAAGGATGGCCACCAACACTGGAACGCTTAGTGCAGTTCCCAGAACTCTTCCAAAGTTGGCAAGAAGCTGAAGTCTTGTGCTAGAGGAAGTGATCCTATTGTTTTAAAGAGGAAAACCTTTAACCAATAAAGGGAGGTCTCACCTCGCATAAAAGGTAAAACTTCAACCTGAAAAGGGAAGTCTCAACCTGTGATGGTTTAAGGATGACCAACAACTCTGGAATCCTTATGCAATTCCTGGAACTCTTCCAAAACTGGCAAGAAGCTAGAGTCTTCTGCTAGAGGAAGTCTTCTCAATTTTGTTCGCAGAACTCTTCCAAAACTAGCAAGAAGCTGAAGTCTTTTGCTAGAGGAAGTGTCCCATATTTCCCACTGAAGGCATGTTCACGGGCATCTTTGTCTCTAGCTACAACTCTAAAACTGGTGTGGCAGGTTGTGGCTCAGCTCGCTTGATGTGGCTTTGAAGCTTGTAGATGACCATCATTTCCCCCCCTGTCAGATACAAGGTGAGAAGATGGAGAAAACTCAACTGCAAGACTGTTCAATACTCTCGAACAAGTTCTGACATGTGATTGGAATATCTTCTTGGCTATTGATGCCCATTGCCAAGAAGCGATCCATCCGAGATGAATCTTTGTTCTTGCAGGACGTTTGTTTTTGAAGCATCTATGTGAAGAATGACTGGTTTTATGAAAGTGCTTACATGGATGAAGATCAAAACAGTGATCTTTCAAATGGCCAACTCGGTCACAGTGTTGGCATTTCACGATCTGTTGTTGTTGTTGTTGTTGTGGAAGAGAGGCAGAGTCTGGGACAGCTGGAGGTGAACTGTCATGAATAAATCCAGCACTCTGAAACTGAATGGGCTTTGAGTAGTCTGGAATATGAAAGGACAAGTCCTTATCATATCCAAGACCAGTTCTGTGCTTGTTGTGGAAAAGTTGTTCCCAAGGTCTGATGATGGGCTTGGGAAGTGCAAACTGAGTTTCTGCATCTGCATGTACAATTGTTGCTTTATTTAAATGCACTGTAACATTATTGTCTCGTTGTTTATGGGAGTCTGTTTCAATCTTCTGAATAGAAATAGGTTCAGAATGATGACTCCATTGTTGTAGTTCTTCTTGATGTAGCTGTGATTCAAGCTGCAAAAAATCGATCTTTTCTTGTGCATTTTGCAAATAAGTTTGAATGTCAAAAAGAGTTTCTTTGTTGACTTTGACCATCTCATCAACAGTAGAAAGTATTAAATTATTCAGTAGTTTCAATACATCATCTATTCTATCCATTTCAGACCAATATAATCAAAGAACTTGTGTTACCTTTAGCTACAAATTGGTCTATAAATAATTTCAACTATTAGATGAGTAGCAGGACGCCAATATCACAAAGTCACTGTAGCACACAACACAGTACCAAATGACTTGCTACTTTATTGTACTTCTCAAATTATTCAAACTACTCGCACTGAAAAAAGAGTCATTCTTTGACTTTCTTTGCAAATGAAATTTGTCGACAGTCTTAATAGAGCAATCTCAACCATGTTCTGTCCATTGCAGCATTGCCATAGCAATGGTCAAACCAACAGTGGTAAAAATATAGCAGTGTATCAAGGCTTGTCAAGCTCTCTGACATAACACTTAGTTCGTCAATTCAACATCATCATCAGACTCTATCCATCAGCATATTCAGTCAATAATACTTTGGTAATGCAAGACTTATCCTTGAACCCTAGAATGTGAATCATACTCCACTTCATCAATACATATCTATAGATCAACAATGTCAACAGTACCAACTCAATAGTTGCTTTATCATAGGCATTTACAAAGAATAATCTGTCAATATTGTCATATCAAATCTCTAAATCTAATCTCTATTTAATGCAAACAATCAACAACACTCCTTGCATCAAACAATACAATCAGCATACTCCTCCAAGGATATTATAGATCCACGCATCCAAAAAACTTTGTGGGTCCTCGAAAACCTGTCTGTGTGCCGCACTGCATACTATTCATTTCAAACGCCATTTATAAGTAAAGTAGTCTCTTCAGAATCCTTGTGGAAGGCATGGGTAGATATAGCTTTTCCTCCTCTACTAACGATGACAATGATATGTATAGTCTATACACACCCAAGTGCTTGGCAAATGTGCAAAATATCGAGAAGAAAACTAATGGCAGGATCATATGATAGTTTCAAATACCACTGGACAGCGCGCATGCAATATTTAAAACAGCGCACATTCAACAGCGCATTCAATATTATTGAATTGTTTCATATATCACTGTATATAACCATGGACAGTGCGCATTCAATATTATTGAATCGTTTCATATATCACCGTATATAACCATGGACAACACGCATTGAATATTTAAAACAACACACATTCAATATTTAAAACAGCGCACATTCAATATATATCACCGTATTATATATATATATATTATATATATATATATATATGATATATATTATATATCACTTCAAAAGAAGTTATGGTTCAGGGCTTCACTGTCTCCCAACAATCCTAGATTCTGATCAAATTGACTCATTTGGATTGGGCCATAGTGTCAATGGAGAATTGCAGTATGGCAATTCACAGAGCAATGGTATTGACCACGGATTCCTTGAAAAAGAATTAATGATGCATCTAATATTGCAAAAGAGGACTCTCTTCCAAAAAAGGTGAAGAAGAAGAGACTTAAGACATAGATTTCAATCAGCAGTTAGACAGAGACTGAGCAGGTCCAAAACACTCAGCAGAAATAAGATGCTTCTGGCAGTCATAAAGTCTTAAAAATCCCATTCTATCGCTAACATAACACAGTTGGAAATGGAGAAATAAACCGATAAAGTAAAGCCAGTTTTCAGCGGCGCACAAAGAGGCTTCTCAACCAGTCCATCCATGGTGCCACCTCATCTTCATGCCTCCCGTCTTTGTGTTCTTCTCTCTTCTGGAACTTCTGAAAGAAGAAACTGCCTCTTATGATGAAGGCAAAGAATTTCATCTACCACCTTTAACCCATTGCATCTACAAATCAGTAGAAGCTCATACATTTATGTTTTCCACATTCCTAGAAGTGAAAACTTCCAAGATTTCACAACTCCTTTAATGTGAGTAGAGAGAAATTCACTTATTAGTTACATATAAAGTTACAACAAAAACTACACCAGTGGCTTGAAAAATGAAGTAAACAATAGCACATTTATAAGCAGATCTTACAATGTTGGTTGATCACCAGCATTATTTAAATCCATTTCCACTTGATGGATAGTCCATTGGATGACTTCCAACTTCTTCACTAGATCATGGTATCGCCTTGCAATATTATCAAAGTGAGGATCCACCTCCTGGTACTCACGTAGCCGTGTCACAGCTTTGTTATAAGCTGCAGATGCCCCCTCCTTGCTGCTCAGAATGTATAGAGCGTAAGACTCACAACAACCACAGCCGTGAGAATGGTTGATTCCTTTTCTTCCTCAACATTAAGTTCCACTTTCACCGCACTCAAAATGTGATTTGATTCAAATCCTTACTACCTCTTTTCCATGATCTCCATAAGAGGGGAAGGAGGAAGAGCGTGGGAATTGCGGACGGAAACCGAAATGGTTTCCATATCCCCGACGATGTTCAAACCAGGCAGTGCGCAGTCTCAAGAATTACCTAGATTATAGCACAGAGGGTAGACCCTAATTATCATGCAAAGAGAAGATGTGTCAGGCTACAAAAATGCAGAGCATGGGCAGAATAGGCAGGCGTGCAGGTGCGTATCAGCCAGACAGTTTGCAGCATGAAATAGGGACGCATACAATAATGACAGTTCTATCTTCAGGAACGCAGAACTGACATGCACAAAGAGGCCATAACTAGTGGCTCAAATTAATTATGCAGGGCATGAATACGCCTGCTCTGATACCATGTTAAACACACATGGACAACAAGAGAGATATGAAAGATAAAACATGCAATACAATTTTTATTCACAAATGATATACATTTATAGTACATTATGTGACCGTTGGGATTCACATCCCAAGGTCTCTTGGACTCCTTTTGTCCATTCCGCTTCCACACTAACCCATTTAGGATTAGGTGTCCAACACTCTGTTTTAGGAAAAATTCACATTTTCTAATCATTTCTCTAGTTTAGGAAGAATTCATGTGTTTCATGCTCTTCCTAGCTCCTCATCAGTCTTAAACCATCTCGCCAAATCACCTTAAAGTGTTAGGTTTTCTGCCTACCTGCCCCTTTGAATGTCTACAATTTCTCTTTGACCTAATCCTCATCCAGCAACCCAACATCAAATCAAAACAACCCTTGCACTCTATACCTAGCCTAAAACCCTAATCCATCTAGCCCTCTTGGTTGTGATTCTTTTGAGAGAGCCCTCTCTAGCTTGGTAGGGCTAGCTACCAAGTCAAAAGATTGGTCTGTGGTTACCTCAGCTAGACTCTTCCTCAGCCTTGGATATCCAAAGGGGTGATAACATACTAGTGCCATTTTTGGGGAATGAAAGATTAATTTTCCCCGAGTGTACGACAATTTTTCATTAGAATTTGGTCCTTTGGATGATAAGACTAAGTTTCCAAAAGGCTAATTCCATAATTGCAGTGTCAAGATTGTAGAGTTGGCTTCGAGGAGACAAATAATATCAAATTCTTCATCTTGATCCAGCTGATTCAGTCGAAGATATTCAGAGCTTGTTCAGAAAGCGAAGAAGTTTACAAATCACAAGTTCAACCAAACCTCATTCCATTGGTAAGCTCTTGACCATTACTTGTTAAAATTTTCTATTGAAAGAAATTCCTTGGTGGTGAAGTTTGAAGCTTTGTTTGTTCTGCTCAAGTCTGAAATCTTTTATCTTACATAGTCTTTGACCCTGCTAAGATTCTGGCTCCGAAAAGACATATCAGGTCAAACCCTGACTGGAACCCTCCTTCTCCTATTGATGATCCTAAAATATTGTTAAGAAAACCTAAAGTCCCTTTCCCCAAGACTGAAAGCACAAAGTTTGGAAGGACCACTTCCTTTCTAGATCATATACTGAGTATTGAGGATATTCCTTTTGATATTAAATTCGAGCTATCCCTATTTCATTCAAAGTTTGAGTCTTCTCTTACAGAGGTAGTGTTTGATCCCATAAAGTTTGATTCATACTTACCTGCCTCAAAATATTTGTTTAATCAACCTTTTGCTACATCTCAGTCTTCAAAACTTGAGCATGAGGTTTGGTCTAATTTTGAGAAACTTCAAAGCCTAGCTGATCAATTACAAATTACTGCGGAAAAAGCCTATATCTAGTATCAACTTGAAAGCTTATCTTCTGCCATACCCTCTACTGCACCTCCGAAAACTTTTCCTAGGAGTGTACTTATCTGTCTTGCATGAGCATGAAACTTTTGGCACTTTCTTTTTAGATTTGCTACTACATCCAAAATCATAAGTTTCTGCAAAATTATTACACAACTTCGTACTGAAATGCATCTTCTTTTTTAAATTATTTTTAGCTTTTTCTGATGCACATTCTCTTTGCAGAATAGAAACTATCATCTGATGTACTGCAACAAATGAAGAATTTTCAATTTGTACTTTTTTGGTCTCAATATACCGGTTAATCAAGTCTGGAATTTTCCCTGGCATTCAAGCTATGTAATACCTTAAATAAGCAACATTGTGAGTATCTAGTACTTGATAAAGGAGTTTTTGCATAACACAATAATAATCATGCAGATAATCTATGTTACACAATCTTTGAGATAAAAAGAGTTGGCCATGATGTGTTGAATTCTCTGGCACAACCCCTACGAATTCATGTTTCAATGGATCAAAAATAGCTCTCAGGGGATCTGTTGGGTGTTCAATGATATTGTTCATTTCTTCTTCAAACAACTTCTCCCACCATTGTTTTAAAATACCAGTAAAAGACCAAACAATTTGTGTGACTATATCAGACCATGGTGCTTTAGTTTCAGCTTTTCGTTGTAGTTCCCAAGCATGGACATTATGCAAGACTGTTATAACTTCTTCACCTTTCATGCAATCAATATTTACTAAAAGTGTATTACCAAATCCTTTAGCTGATGGATTTTCAAATTTGGCAGGGACACTTTCCAAATTGTCTTTAAATCTAGAAAAAGGACTATCGGTTGATGCTTCATGTGCCAAAGTATCCCAGTCACCCTTCTTTCTTTTATGCGGGAATGTAAATGTATCACCTCTATCCCTTTTAGAACTAGTATCTCCTTGAGTGGGTTCCCCAGGAGTTCTGGTAGTATCAGAGGTAACACCAGACATGGCTAAAATTTGTGGAGCAGATGGTTGGCCATTTTCCATAAAGGTTTTAAGGCTGACATAACCCTTTGGTAATCTCAAGATTTCAACAATATGAAAAGTGGTTAGCCTATTTCTCATTAAATCTGTTTTGTCTCTGGCTAACATTATTCCTTTTCATACTTTTTCAATCTTAGCAGTATCTATATTATCAATGCTTTTGAACAAAATACTTCTAAGACCATCTTTTGGTTCCTCTGTACTAGAGGAAAACTTTAATCTCGAACTTGAAAGATCTACTTCTCTATAATGAGGTGGAGAAGAAGGTTGTGGTAATGCATCTCTCAAGTGTTCAAGGGACCTGGAAATTATTCCCATGTTGGAATTGACATCATCCAATTTCTGTTTGTGCTCATTCTCTATTCCCAAACATTCATTCTAACCACTGTGCATTTTCTTTATATGTTCTTTAATTTCTAGCACATCTTTGGCTATATCATCTATATTCTGCAGCATACAAACAATCTGATAGTTTGTATAATTATGCATTTTCTCTATTTTAGTTTGATCTGTATCTGACATATTTTTCATCTGTATCCATTGAAAGTCTGACTTCAGAGTACCATTCTTGAAAGTTATTCTAGAGTTTGTAGGCTCTAGATATCTTTCATTAATCTTTGCAATTGGATCCTGTTGGGCTCTGGGAAGACTAAAGCTTTTTATATCAGACAATACTGGTTCAAGCTTCTGATCTTCAAGTTGGAAACTAGAAGATGGACCAGATACACGGAATTAGCAATCATCAGATTTGTGAGTCAGAGGTTTCTTTTGATTCCTTTTGGGAGCAGAATATATGGATGACACTGGTAAAGGAGCAGGAGAACACATAACTGGAGGAGGTATTACTGCTTTTGTACTGCCTCGACTCTCTAGAAAGGGAGACCTATCTAAGATAGTCATGGATCTGACAAGACGAGGGTTTGTGAATTTGAGACCAGAAGAACCATCAGAATGTTTGACAATAGACAATTGCCTAGGTTCTTTTGACGTTCGCAGTTGAGGATATCTTTGAGATAATGGAATGTAAGTGCTATTCCATTCATCGGGCAACGTGCATTCTGAAAATCCTATCTGCAAGGGGGCAGTATTACTAGGACCAACTATTACTCCTTCTCTCAAAGCTCTTGAACACAATTTCTGATTGAGTGGAGGCATTGTGCTTGAAACAAATCGAAGACAAATAGAAGAATGAAGCTAAGTGATCAAAGTTTGTGGGGCGACATTGAAACCATTGAACTGAATATAGGAATTCAGAAACTCATTTATATATGGATCACTTAAAGAAACTTGATATCTGGGGATTACAGAAGACCAAACTGGACCATTATTAAGAGGGCTCTGAAAACCTCCCAACAAAGCATCATTAAAATCATTCAGTCTAGTATCCAGAACACAAGTTATGCAAGAAGTATTTAATCCAGGTCTGACAAGTGGGTTAATCCCAAAATGAATCATGCCTATATGAATATATTTAAACCCATGTTCCAAACCGCATTCAATATCTTCTTTTTTAATCAAAGGAATCTGGTAGACTTTCTTATCAGTGGAAATAGGTATATTTACGGAAGTAAAGCGAAATAGCTGAGCTTCTCTAAACTAAAAAGCATGAATCTTATATAACTTATCTACTTCTATCTCTGGCAATGTCCAATTTGGCTGTGGCTCGAATTCTTGAACTAAAACCTTTTCATCATATAATTTTTCTTCAGAAGATTTGTTCAAGTATTTATTCAGAAAAGACCATCTCTTTTGCTTAGCAATTTTCCTATCCTCGGGTGTTTGAAGAACAAATTCATTCAAAGAACCAACCATTGAGATTAAATATAAGTATGCACCTAAACAGAGGAGTTAAAATCAGTGATAAGGCTTTGGTTGAGGGTGTTTGAGGCGAAGAATTGCCTTGTTTGCTTTCCTGGAACACGATAAGGCTTTGGTTGAGGGCATTTGAGGCGACGGACTGCAGAAAATTATTTAGCAAACATGTTGACAAGAGAAGGAGCTCCAGAAATCAAAGACATCAAGATGTTCAGACCCTTGTACAAAGGAGAAAGTTCTTCGAGTAAAAATCCAGTTCAGTCTAGTGTCTGTTAGTCAAAAAGTTGTTCAATTTTGGTCTGTATTCAGTGTAAATATGAATTCTATTGGGATTGTTTTGTTTTAAGAGTCAAGTCATTACCAGTAGAAGTCATCCAAATTATTTTACACATGTGGTTTGATTTAGAGTCTGGCATGATAGCCTATAATAGTGAGTTACCTTATAGAGATAGGCCTTGGCGTGTCTATTATTCACTGTCTAGAGGACTAGTTCCTGTCTATTTTGGTTTTTTCCAACATACTGATTGGACATGGCATGGTTATTTCTCTATCCATCAGAGGGCCAGGATACATGGTTATGTTAGAGTCATTGCATATGCGACACAGTTAGATAGTGCTAATAACTGGTGGAGTCCCTGGTTTCGGTTGTTCATGTTTAAGTATATGCCTAGGAGTGAGGATATTTGTAATTTCAATTTTCGGGAAACCATTAACACTTTAATTTGGGAAATCCATATTGCTGCTCGATACGACTACACTGTAGAGTTTGAATTTCTTCATACTGAAACAGAAGTAGTCTTACAGGATATACAGCAAGATGAACCATCATTCAGTTTGAAGGTCAGCTTCCATGGAGAAATTTCTACAGATCCTAGGATGAGACCAGGAAATGTATTTCATTTTCCATTTTGCTGTTGTTTTTTGGAAGTAACACCTCCATGGCTTGATGATGCCTTGCCAAATGATATATTTGCTCCTGACATAGAACAACTATTAGAGATGGATGAAGTCGAAAGAGCGTATGCTAATGCAGAAGAATGGCAATATAATAGTGATTAATGTATATGATCACTCATTAGATATCATGTACATTTTTAGTTTTCGTGGGTTTTTCTTTAAAATATCCACTTTGTAATTATTATGAGCTGATGTCCTAAATTCCGGCCATCTTGTCTATTGATCATATTTTTTCGTGGGTTTTCTTTAAGATATCCACTTTGTAATTATTATGAGCCGATGTCCTAGATTCAGGTCGTCTTGTCTATTGATCATATGATCTTGTTATGTAAATAGTGTCAGATTCGGTCCCCACATGGCACTGCCTTTAAGGGACGAGATAATAGGTGGTAGTACCCACTTGCCCGAATCTTTTGTTTGCTTCTTATTGTTAGTCCTTTGGATATGATTTCCTGCGTGATATTCATACCAAAAGGAGGTTCCTCCTGTCTCAGGTTTCCAGTAAAAATTTCGACCGGTTTACTTGCTCAAAGATTATAAATACTAGAATTGCAAGGAGGAGAGGCATTCGGAAATTGAGAGTCTTAGAGTCGAGAAGTTCGAGTCGAATTTTGCTCCTGCTCTGCATCTGCAGACATTCTGTTTGATCTGCTTGCAACACGAGCCGAGTTCAAAGTCCTTAGGTACCAATGAAGCGGCGGAAGCATACCACGAGGGCATCGACAAGGAAATCGGGTAGCTCATAGAAATGTGGGAGGTCGGCCTGAATCAGCAGGCAGGCTCCATGGAAATTGACGCTGAAGATTGGTGGGTCTTAGTACTAGATCCCGATCAAACACACGGCAGAATAACACAGTTCAAACACACCATCTTCCTTTATTGGTCAATGAAAGGAATCCTAGGCAAGTCCCTAGAACAAATTGCCTTGAACATGGCCGTCGTAGTGCATACATTCTCGGACTACAAAAGGGAATTTCAAAAAAATCATGTTTCAGTTGCAAAAGCAAGATAGTCGCCTCCAACATATTGAGAAACATTTGCCTTGCATCTTGGGACCAGATGAGCTTCTGGGGTTGAATGTCAAAGACCCAACACCAGTGGATTTTGCCTTGGCAGAGGATGCGGATCAATGAACCAAGGTCTCTTGTATTAGTTTTTGATGCAGATAGCATTTACTTTCAGTTGTAATTACAGTTCTGTTAATTTGTAGTTAAATCGGAAAATAGATATGGACATACAGTCTTACATAGTTTGGATAGAAATGATCAAACTATTTCAGTTTTGGATGGCATTCCACGTTGTTGTTAGATGGTCAATAGACCTGGTTTCCAACAAAACAAGTAGATGCTACCTAACAAATCTCTCAAATAATTGTAAATTACCCATTAAATTTAATAGAAAATAAAACCTACTAAGCTTAACCAAAAAAATATATACCCTTCCCTTTTTTTAAACACATTTTTTTAATTAGCAAAATTCGAAGCCCGTAGCAGCCATGGCTGCCCAAGTATATGCTTATCTTCACAGTACGGTCACTGGTGATATTTTTTAAGGAAACATAGCAGTATTTCTCGTGTAAGGATATAATTGCTTAAAGGAAACGTCTACTAAAATTAGTAGCAACATGAGGGGAATGATCTGTGCAGTGTGGGAACAGCGAATGGCAACACTTTCTCACTTGTTTAAACTTTAAAGGCATATAGCAACCCCAATCAAACTGTTACAACACAAAATGATGAAGCTTCTAAGTAACCATAAAAACTTTGAACCTGTAGTTGCCAAAAAAATGAAGGGCTTCCTCCAGTTACCTGTAGCTGCGAAACCCTTCTGAGAACAAAGCTTCACATATTCATAGCTGTAACCAATTAAACCTACACCTGGAGCTATGACAAAAATTGAAAGCCTGTTCCAGTAACCTGAAGCTGCAGAAAAGATTAAAGGCACCCTCAGCTGAACTGTTGAAAGTATCCATTTTGGGCAGATGGTTTGTAAGTAAATTTTCCTGCAGATTATGCTGTTGTCTATGAGATGCAAAAGTGGGGAGTTGTCTTCAGTGTGATTTTTCGGCTTTCCAGAATAAGAATTTCATGGAAAATTTTGAGCTGAAATTTTATTTGTGCTATTTAAACTGGTTTTTAGTGTATATATGAGCAACTGGATTGTGTAAGAGTTAACCATCAAAATTGTAATTTCAATAAATTCTTGCTATAAAATTATACCAAAAAAAACTTCCAGAAATCACATTAATAACCACTCTCAAAAATAACTCCGGAAATCACATTAATAACAACTCTCAAAAATAGCATTTTATAAATAATTTCCCCTTAGTTCTTTCCGTCTGGTCGACATTTCATTTGTGAAATCGGTAGATATAATACTAATGATATCAACCTGAACCACCGAAATTTTTTGGCAAACTACAGGATAAACCAATTGAAAATGGAACCAATCTAACTTAAAATAACCTATCTATAATAATGCAAGCAAAAAAAATATTGTGCAAGGCTTTTAAAGTGGAGGAGAGGGATTACCACGGTGGTTGCTGTGTAGAGGAATATAGATCATTTTCCCCTCAGAAGCCGAGGCTGTTGGCTGTTCGGGTAAATCCCTCGTATGGTTGTGCCCATATTATGTATTATTTTTTAATTGGTATATATTGAAAATTTAAAATATTTTGAGAAAAAATCACATTGAAGATTTTTGTTGTATACATAAATGGTGATCATGACTGAGTTAGGTGCAAAGTTGATTTAAATCTATAGATTCAACAGTGTATGAATTTTTTTTGTAAGCTTTGGCAGGACTTTCGGATTTTCATGTCCATTACACACCCGGCTACAGGAGAGGGGTAGCCCAAGATTTGAATCCAAGACTTCATTTCCACGGCCACTGCCACTTGAACTACCCCATATAGACTTAACAATACAGTATGAATTTTAATCTGTTTATTTCTAATCAATTAGTATGGTTCATTTTTATAATAAAATAAAAAAACCAAAATTAAATTAAAAACCAACCATCCTAACAATTTATTTGTTTATTTATACCAATCATATATTCTCTATGTATTTTGTTGCATACATATATCGTGATCATGACGAACTTAGGTGCAAAGTTTATTTAAATCCATAGATTCAACCATGTATGAATTTTGGTTGCAATCGTATACATGTTCATGCCCTATACATTTCATGGCCCATCCACTGTCATTATCTTGACATGGACTACAATTTTCCAAAGCAACGTCACTAATCTAACAGTACTAGGCTAATTTAGATTGATGGACGCAGCTGCTACAACTTGGGACTGTGATGATGAGCATGAAAAGTAAACCGCAAAACAGTAAGACATTTCTTGTTCTAGTGGTTATGATGTAGGATTTTGGGCTGAGTTTATATATATATATATATATATATGAGTTTATATATATATATATAATATTTTGTAAGTTTAGTAAAAATTTTTGATTTTAGAGTTTATATGTTTATTATTTATTTTGTTATAGGGTAGATAGTAGAACATTCAAACTCAAGATCTCTGGTCCAGTGAGACTTCATTTCACAGTGATCACCACTTAAACTACCCCAAACCCACAGTCAATATATAAAATATTAAAAAGACAAACAATTTCAATTTAAATTCAGCTAATCACTTTAAATGCCTGTAAATCCTCATAAAAGCAAATAAAACAAATAACATATATATTTATATCATGTTCCTTGAAGATGAGTCCATTATTAGAATACCTTTGCACATTGTACAGTGAACTTCCATTTTATGAATGGTTGAGAAAATCTAATAAATTTCTACTTTACAAATCTTTGAGTTAATTTAGCTAATTTAATGAATGAGTAAAATTAGTGTTTAATTATATTTTGTATAGGACTGGATGCATCTTTGTTATTTATATCTCATGATAGATTTACTTTTGCATCCTTGTCTGCTCTTTCATCCTTATTTGTTTTAAACATGAATGACAGTAAATGGTTCGAAAAGTTAACTTAAACCAATAATATAATTAATCCGAACTGAATAACAATTCTTTCACAAATTACTCTTATTAAAACAATAACTATATTAAACATCAACAAACTTCTTCTTCCATCCAATAAATGGATTAGGACTGGCCTTTATTTGAGGCTCAGGCTATTCACAGAAAATCAACGGAATACGATTGAACTTTGAAATGGGAGAATTTCACAGTAGAACTTATTTAATTATTTGACAATAGGACTACTTATTTATATATACTACTGGATCAAAATTTCCTCGTATGGAGATCTCAGGCACGCACCACTTTGGTGCGAACAAACGAGAAAAATAGATACAGAGAGAATCAAGGGCAGAAAAGTACTCTGTAACCTAGATTGCTTCCGCATATAATGTTTGGCTCCTCACCGTCACCTACATAAGTAGAGGCCTGGGGGCAATGGGACTTGAAAAACCGGGAGTAAATATTGGAAGGGCAGTCGCGAGTATAATTACCGGCGCAGCAGAAGAGATCGTTCTGAGGAAAAGCCACGCAGCCGCTCATGCAACCTTGCTTCACCTTCAACTCTGGCTCGCAAACAGCGGTTATGTTTTCTTTGCAGGACACAGTAATGCATTTGGGACTTCCGGTGGGAGTCAGAGGACCGATGGATACGGGCACATTAAAGCCATCGCCGACCGACACATAGTAGTAATCCGTGTAGCCATACCCGTACACCTGGTAGTCCACAAATGTGTGAGGGGTTGCGCCCACGGTTTCGCACTTGAGCTTCCCCTCGCAGTCACCGGTGGTGCAACTCCCCACTCCCAATTCATTAAATGTGCAGTTCGTTCGTGCCCAGATCCTCCCTTCCTGCTGCAGACCCTCGGGAAGACTTAAATTCCATGTCTGCCCGCTCTTAATCTCGTGCCCATCGTTTGGATGGTTACTGGCCCCCCAGATTGTGTCTGAGCAATTGTTCGTTACTACAATTAGCTTATCCGCCGTACCTCCTGTAAATAATTAGTGGGTAAATCATTTTTCTATTTAAAAAATCTAATATTATGATTGATGCAAATAACTAATGAGTAAATTATTGTTAGTTACTACAAATTGACTATCAGCCCTAGCTCTCCTGCAGATAAGCGAGTAGATCATTTTCTATTTAAAAATCTAATATTGTATTTTATTATTGATCTTATAAATAATTAGTGAATAAATCATTCTCCCATCTAATATTATGATTGATCATCGCATTGTCGCTGATCCTAATTTTCTGAAAAGCAAAATTATTTCTGACTAACCTCGAATGGAGCTGTAACAAAAGATGATGAATATTATGCCTATGACGGATGCCATCATGGACTCTGCTGAAATAAAGTCCAAAATCTGAACAACTTTTCAATGAATATTTACATAGTTGCGGAACCCTTTTTATATCAAAAATTGTTGCAGCTAGAGAATTTCTCTGCCATATTTGCTCTTGTTCTGTGAAGTGGACTTGAGTTCGTTAAATTTCCATATCTCGATCCCGGAGAAAAGGGTCAGCATCCACACGGAACCAATTTAGGTTAAATACAGAATTTGTGATATTTAATGGTTGTTGAAATAATAAGTTCGTACTGTTAGAAATGTTGATACATTGAATTGCGCGGAAGTTTTAAAATGTTCGTTCGTTTTTTTTGTTTGAGTTGATTTTTTATTTCATTCATGATGGGAGAAATAATTAAAAAAAAAATTGATTTTCCCGAATAAGAAACTTCTTTTAAGGTAATTTATAAGTTAGAATAAGTCAATTTGTAAGTAATATGATAATAGTTCATTTCTCTCATTCTCTCTATTAAAACTTGGCTCTGCTCTTTTTACCTTTGTACTTAGTCCCTTTGTTGGCTCTATCTAACTTTTCTTCTTCTTCCTTGCTTTTAACATGAGATCCAACTTGGGCTTGTCTGCGAATCTCCTCCTCGACATAGTGACCCCATAAAAACTCCGAAACTAGAAAGTTTTCTCGTGCACATATCCCTCTGTTAAGACTTGCCACAACCTGGTAAAACCCAAAGAGAAAAATTCACAAAATCTTTTTATGGAACTATTACACCCACACCAACCAAATCTTCCTTGACCTTGGAAAAGATGGTGAGATAAGAAACCATAGAATATGACTAGGACATTTTAATGCTCCTGACCTTTTCCTTAAGTAATAGCTTTCTAGCCTCGCTCTAACCTTGATAAATACCAATGATGGCATTTTATATTTCTTTGGCTTTTTTCTTCCCAGTTAGGTGAGGGATAATGCGGTCTTTGACTCCTTCCAAGATAATCCTTCATTTATTTTATTATGTTGAGTCAATTGTTGAATATCTGTTGGTGGGGCTTGGACAGTAACAACAAAATCCCTTCCTTCCTCCAACACCACTTCTATCCTTTTTCAAATTTGAGACCCTAATATGTCATACTTCCAAATCAAACTACTAAATACAAATCACACATGTAGAATCAATGAGAACTGCTCAAAATCTTAATGCCCACGTCGATATGATAACTTCTCCCTTTGAATCGTAGAATCTGCTCCTGAAGAAAAATTATGTGCTTGGTCTTCAATCACAAACTGAGCTTTGATACCATGTTAAATTTCCATAAAACCTAATAAACAGATTCACAATTTTCTAAATGTAAAATAAAAAAATACAAATAAATGATATTCTAGAAACTTAAATAACTTAACATGCATAATAAAAAATAAATCAAAAAACAAATACACCAAGCATAGAACATAAGCTATACCTAAGAAACACAAACTATGTGGAAAACCTATAATAATGTGTGCCTTTTATTATTCTTCTTCAATAAAAAAAACTTCGTGTGAGAATTACAAGGGAGAAACTTCTCTTTTATCACAAGAAAACACTTAGAACACCCTACAAACAAATCCATATCCCTTTTAATGTATTAGATCTACGAAACTCGTACGCATATCAATAATTCGGCCCACATGTGCAGCACACTTCCTCTCTCCTATGCACACATGCAAATGGAATAATGCATTGGGCTATAAGAGCTTGACCCTGACTCAACTTATCTTGCTCAGATCTGAAACCTTTAGCTTTGCCTTAGTTGATCTCTCACAATTGCTTATTCTCAATTGATTTGCCACTAACTTGTTCTATTTTTTCTTATAATTTCGATCTCAACCCTAATCTCTCTCTCAACAACGAAGATTAAATTGTGATCGAGAATCAAAATTAAATCATAAGTTAATTTAAGATTTATTTTTTTATTATTTTTTTTCTAGATCTAACTTTAGAAAATAGTTAATATTCAGCTAAAGTAGCACTCTTCTCGTTTCTTTGAAAATAATTAATATTTAGCTAAAATAGCAATATTTTGGTTCCTTTGCTAGTCTTAGCACTTAGACAAACAGATCCTTTACTTATTTACTCCAATTAAAAAATATTACATGATGTCAAAATTTAAATTATCCTAAAAGTTATATAATAGCATAACAATATTACACATGTTAGGAAGTCGCAGCTAGGTTGCGTCGCTCTGCCCTGAGTCTGCGTCCTCCTTCACTTGTGGCCTTCGGCCCTCCTGTTTTCCATGGCCCCTTCGGATGCAACCCCAGAGGTGGCAGCTGCCCAAATGGCCTTCTCCGCCCCTGGTAAAATCCCTTCTGCCCCAGCATCCTCGTCCTGCAATTTTGAAATTTGTAAAGAAGTTGGATGGATTGCAAGAGGTAGTTCTTCCTCCTGCACTTCCTCGTATGGCGGCTCTTTCTCTAGTAGAACAAGGCCTCATCGAGAAATTCACTAGCCTGTGGCCCTCCCCGAAGACAGTACAAAGGTGGATCAAGCGGAATTGGGCTGACAAAATAAGCGGCAAAATCTCTATTCGCTTTTGTGGGAAAGGATACTTCACCTTCCACTTTGAATCAAGAGAATACAAAGATCTAATCTTCAGGAACAGACTGTATTTCATGGATTTCAAAGGATTGTATCTAAACAAATGGACTTCATACTTCGATCTCGAACTTGATGTCCCTAGTGCAGTCCAAGTCTTGGTCCGGCGTCCTCATCTCCATCTCCATTATTGGGGAGATGAATCGGTTCGAGCCATCAGTAACGCTATTGGGAATTTTATTGATTGCAGCGAGCCAAAGGACAATATGCAAGCTTGTGCATGCATTTGTGTTGAAGTTGATCTCGGAAAGGGTCTTCCAAAAGCTATCAAGCTCAAAGTGGATGACTGGACTCACATCTAGAAGTTGGACTACGAACAGATCCCGTGTAAATGCAAGGTATGTCATAAATATGGCCATTTTCCAACCGTTGCTCTAAGTTAGTTGATGTTGAAAACGCTACACAAGATGAGCAATGGGAAATTGTAAAAAGAAAAAAGAAGTTTGCCATTGTTCCTAAGGCAAACCCTGAAGCTTCTCCTCCCGAGATTAATCACTCAGCTCCCCCCTCCACCTCCTCCCTGGATCCTCTCCTTAACATTTCTGCCACTGCTCCTCACTCTGAGACTCCTTTGGAATCATCTAACCCTTTGATGCTCTTTCCCTCCCTAAAAATGATCCCCCCATCCCCATCCCCCTTTCCCAAACTTCTCCCTCTTCATCTCATGACCCTCCCCTTACCCGCACAACCAGGAGCTCCTCCAAAGAGCACGGTGTAAATCTGGAAACGTATAAAAAACAAGGACCAGGTAGAAAATCCATAAAGCAGTAGAGGGATGAAAAATCCCAAAAAGACATAGCCATGGGTACACAAAACCCCATAGAAACCTACATTCTAGGAAAAAATAGCAAATAAGTAGCACACAAGGCGCAGGGAGGGCGAGCAACTCTCCGTACACCCCATACTCAATGATGAAGGTCCTATCCTGGAACAACAGGGGACTAGGGCACCCCTCTAAAATTGTTGCCCTGAAAGACTTGATAGCTTATGAGAAAGCAAGAACCTTAATACTTCAAGAAACAAAACATGGTCTTCAATAAATGAAAGGAATCATTGATCAGCTCAAGCGGTATGAAGGTTACATTTGTGAATCAAGGGGCACCTCCAGCGGAATCATCACCATCTGGAACCAAAGTTACTTGGAAATGCATATCAAATACAATCAGATAGTATTGGATTAAAGTCACTCTAGAGAATCAATTAGATAACAAACAAATAGTTATCTACAATATCTATGCACCAAATCACTTCAAAGATAAAGAGCAATGTTGGGCTTCTCTCAAAACAGACATAGATGATGAAGATAATAGTAATATTATTCTTCGCAGAGATCTCAATCTCATACTCCACTCCAATGAGAAGAGAGGAGGTATTTTTACCCATGATCACCATAGAACAAAGCTAGAAATTATCATGCAGGAACATGATTTAGTTGACATTGTTCCAAAAAACCACAAATTCACTTGGAACAACCGCAGATTGGGCAAAGATAACATTATGGAGTGGCTAGATAGGATTATGATAAATGTCTCTCTTCTTTCGCTTACTCCACTACTTATGTTGTTGTCCTTCCCTATTCGGCATCTAATCATTATCCTACAGTCCCTGTCCTTGAGGCCCATTGCCACTTGGGGCTCATTCCATTTAAATTCAGCTCACTTTGGAGCAGCATTCCCATCACAGATCAGATTGTCAAGCTCACTTGGAGTCAGCACATAGAAGGATTGTCGGGATTCATTTGGGAAAGCAAGTTGAAGAGGACCAAATGTGCCTTAAAGGATTGGGCAAAGAATTATTAGAAAGAATCGGAGAATGCCAAAGTTGAAATAAAAAGAGAATTAGAAAGGGTCCACAGCAAAATAGAGGAACAAGGACTCTCCCAAGAATACAGAGCATTAGAAGGCAATCTCTATTTCCAGCTTTATCGTGCCAATAGAGATGAAGAACAAAAATGGAGAATAAAATCGAGACAGCTTTGGTTGCAAGGAGGGGATAAAAATTCTACCTTCTTCCACAAGCAGACCACAGTGAGGAAAATTAGGAATAATGTCACGTCCATCACTGAAGAGGAAGGTCATCTCCAAACTACTTAAGACGCTATTAAGAAGATTGCCTCAGACTATTACAATGTCCTCCTAACTGAGACAAAAGCAACAAAAGACTACTCAGATCTTCTTCAGCACTTGCCCACGGGAATCAATGAGAAAATCAATGCAAGCTTAATCAAAGAAATTGAAGAGGATGAAATTCAAAATGCCATCTAGACGCTCCAGCCAGACAAAGCCCCTGGGCTAGATGGTTTCCCCATTTGTTTTTACAAAACTTATTGGGGAACTATCAAAAAATACCTTGTCAAAATGATAAGATGGGCTCAACGCAAGTGCAAAATCGGAGGATACACTAATGCCACTCATCTTTCCCTTATTCCCAAAGAGAATAGACCCTCATCCTTCTCTCATTTCCGGCCCATTTCTTTGTACAACTCTTCTGTTATGAACTAGCTAAGGAAAAGATAGAAAAGATAGATCAATGCCTTAGAATTCAGCCTGTTCGAGAGCGCAACCTCCTTTACATTACGTAAATGAACAATTCTTGGATGATACAAATGAAAAGACATCCTTTCTATATATAGGAGCCTAAGGGGTCATAACATAATCAGAGCCGACATAACAATAAAATGTAAGGGCACAATAATAACAATAGTGGGCTTCTATGGGGCACAATAGTAACAATATTAGCACTACATGGATACATCAATATAATAAGGGGGTTGTACTAATAACAATAAGGGGTTACACTAGTAGTATAGGGGCCTAACCTGCCCCTCTCCTTCAAAAAGCATTGTCCTCAACGCTTCAGTAGTTATTGACGCTTCTGTATTAAATTCTTGTCCTCCCATGTGGAATATTCAATAGGTAAGTTCTTCCACTTGATGATATACTTTGAAATTGGTCAATTTCGTAGCTGTCAGGTTTTTGTTTCTCTGACTGCTCCAGCTTCCAGTATGATTTTTCCTTCCTCTTCAATTTCTAACAGTATTGATTGAATTGGGATCTTTTGCAACTTTTGAATAAGTGGCCATACTTCTTCATCCTTCTTCCATTCATCCCTTGCTTCGTTTGTCCAATTTGGTTGGATAATAGAAATAGTACAAGACAATGCTTCCACATCCTCATCCTTGAAGAGTCTTCCCATTTGGTAAGGTCGCCATTTTTTAAGTGCATGTAGTATTGCCAACATTTCCTTCTCATAAATAGCTTGCTTGAGATGTAACAATAAAAATACCCGAACACCTACATCAAGACATTTTTCTCTACGATGTTGATCTACCTGTTGTTTCGTTTGATTTTGCATCGAAGTGACATTATCCTTTAAAAGTTGGAGAACTTGTTGTTGATGCTCGATGTGATCTTTCACTACTTGAACCTTTTTCTTCTTGATATGTCCTTCTATCTCTAGAGTTTAAGGAGTGGTAATTTCTTCCAATCCTTTACAAGATATGGTCGAATTCATTTATTGATGCTCGATGTGATCTTTCACTTCTTGAACATTTTTCTTCTTGATATGTCCTTCTATCTTGATAGTTTGAGGAGTGGTAATTTCGACCAATGAATTACAAGATATGGTTGGATTCATTTCTTCTTTCTCGATTTGATCTTTCACTTCTTGAACCTTTTTCTTCTTGATATGTCCTTCTATCTTGAGAGTTTGAGGAGTTGTAAGTCTTGCCAATGCTTTACAAGATATGGTCTGATTCATTTCTTCTTTCTCTGGGATGGGTCCTGGCATATATCCTCTTCTTTTGATGTTTCTTGATCCTTTTCTTCCTCCTCTTCATATTCTATGTAAAATAATTTCTTCTCAGCACACTTATGACCTTTAGTGCATTTGCTATCACAATTGTAACAAAGACCTTTTTTTCTTTTTTCTTCCAATTGTTGTGGTGTAACCCTTGTAGGTTGTGGAAGGCTAGGAGAAACAACACTTCCATCTTTATAGTTGTGAGGGGTATGCTTCCTGGTTTCCATAATTTTTCTCTCCATTATTTCACAAAGCCCTTTTTCTCTTTCCAATTGTTGTGGTGTTGCTCTAAAGAAGGTGTTGCTCTTTGTATCCTCATAATGTGCTATCATTTCCTCCGTGAAAATTGACCACGTAACAAGTTGTTTACGAGAACAAAGCCCTTCATACCATAAAAATTGATCCAGTTCTAAATATGAAGATGCAACACATACCTTTTGTAACAGTGGTACACCATCTAGATCAAAATATTGCTCCATCTGAAGTATCCAATTTACCGGATCCTTGCCATCAAACTTCCTCATCTTGCTTTTTCTTGATTTTAGGAGCTCGATCTTGAAATGACTATAGCTTTGCACTTTCAGATCTTTAACTTCTGAAATTCCGATTTGTAGTATCCCTCTACGTCCTCTTCCCAATGCCACCAGTCCAATCCAAATTGGATTCTCCAAGGAACCATTATGCCAAATCTCCCATAGTGACCTGATTATGGACTATTTCAGTAGAGCGAACTTGTACGATGTGCCACGAGTCCTTGTTTTTACCTTTGGCTTTGAAAAATATATACAAGAAACTACAGTCCGTCATATTTCTGTACCTTCTTACGAAATCTCAATCCAATGCTCAGAGAGACAGTTATGACGATTTTCCCCAAGTCACCTGTTTGAAATGTAATTCAGGAGTCTGCAAAAAGACAAACTTCCTTAGATCATATCTCCGCAAATATAGCGCAAAAACCTTTGAAATTTGGACCTGATATTCATTGTGATTTCTTCTCAAATGGGTTTTTTTGTTTAATGTCTGAAATGTTGCAGAAAAATGTTATAGCGAAAATTCCAAGATGACCTGTTTGGAGCGGCAAAACCCTAGAATCCAAAGCTCTGATACCAAATGTTATGAAACCAGCTCAAGAAAAGATAGAAAAGATATATCAACGCCTTAGAATTCAGCCTCTTCAAGGGGGAAACCTCCTTTACATTACATAAATGAACAATTCTTGGATGATACAAATGAAAAGGCCTCCTTTCTATATATAGGAGTCTAAGGGGTCATAACATAATCAAAGCCGACATAAAAATAATAATTTAAAGGCACAATAATAACAATAGTGGGCTTCTATGGGGCACAATAGTAACACTATGGGCACTACATGGGTACATCAATATAATAAGGGGGTTGTACTAATAACAATAAGGGGTTACACTAGTAGTATAGGGGCCTAACATCTTCTTATAAAATCTTGACCAAAATCCTTGTTTTGCGCCTCAAACCTCTCCTTCCCTCTCACATTTTTGAAAACCAAGGAGGTTTCTTGGTCAACAGACAAATATCTGACTCCATCCTTCTAGTCCTAGAGGCCATTCATTCCAGCCAAACCAGAAATGAAAAAGGCTTCATCCTAAAACTTGGCTTAGCCAATGCCTTCGATCAAGTTAGGCACTCTTTTTTATTTGTTGTTTTGGACAAATTGGGATTTTTTGCACCCTTCATTGACCTTGTCAAAGCATGCATTACTGGCCCCTAGATCTCCCCTCTCATTAATGGTAGACTAGGGCCTTCCTTCCAATCTTCCCATGGTCTAAGACAAGGTTTCCCCCTCTCTCCTTACCTTTTCATCTTGATGGCTAAATCCTTCAGCTAGGCCTTAGACTACAATTGTCGCATGGGACTTATTACTGGGATCAAATGCAGAAATGGAGTCAAGAACATAAACCATTCCCAATTTGCTGACGATACATTGTTAATGGGAGGAGCCTCCAACATCATAGCTCGCTGATTCAAATCCCTCCTAGATAAATATATGAGCTACTCTGGAGGTTTGGTCAACTACCTCAAGCACTGCATCTATGGCTGGAACACTTCTACTCAAACTCTGCACAACATTGCCAACACTTTTGGAGTCACTTGCAAGGTGGATTAGGGGCTCTTTTCCTACTTGGAGATGTCAGTGAGTGCTGGCAATTTGAAAGCTCCAGTCTGGGACACTATTATTGAGAAAATGAAAAGGAAAGTGCAGCAATGGGGCACGTCTTGGATTAACCCAGCAGGGCGCCTAATTCTTCTAAAATCTGGTCTCTCCTCCTTACCGTTATATCAATTCTCTCTCCTGCAAGCCCCAGCTAGTTTTCACCACAAAGTTAGGCCCTTATACTACTAGTGTAACCCCTTATTATTATTAGTACAACTCTCTTATTATATTGATGTACCCATGTACTACCCATATTGTTACTATTGTGCCCCATAGAAGCCCACTATTGTTATTATTGTGCCCTTACATTATTATTGTTATGTAGGCTCTGATTATATAATGATCCCTTAGACTCCCATATATAGAGAGGAGGTCTTTTCATTTGTATCATCGAAGAATTGTTCATTTATGTAATGTAAATGAGGTTTCCCCCTCGAAGAGGCTGAATGCTAAGGCGTTGATCTATCTTTTCTATCTTTTCTTGAGCTGGTTTCATAACATTTGGTATCAGAGCTTTGGATTCTAGGGTTTCACTGCTCCAAACAGGTCATCGTTGTATTTTCACTATAACTTTTTTTCCTGCGACGTTTCAGAAGTTGAAACAAAAACCCATTTGAGAAGACATCTCGCTAAATCTCAGGTCCGAATTTCAGAACTTTTCGCGCTATATTTGCGGAGATATGATCTGAGGAAGTTGGTCTTGTTGCAGACTCCTGAATTACATTCCAAACAAGTGACCTAGGGAATAGTGTCATAACTTTCTCTCTGAGCATCAGATTGCAATTTCGCAAAAAGGTATAGAAAGAGGACGACTGTAGTTTCTTCTAGATATTTTTCAGAGCCAAAGGTCCAAATAGTGACACGTGGCACTTCATACAATTTTGCTCTTCAGGAAAGGTCTATAATCAGGTCATTGTGGGAGATTTGGCATAGCTCTTCATTGGAGAATCCAATTGGGGTAAGACTAGTGGAATTGGAAAGAGGACACAGAGAGCTACTGCAGGTCACAATTTCAGAACTTAAAGATCTAAAAGTATAGAGTTACAGTCGTTTCAAGATCAAGCTCCTAAAATCAAGAAAAAACAAGATGAGGAAGTTTGATGGGAAGGATCCGGTAAAATGGATACTTCAGATGGAGCAATATTTTGATCTACATGGTGTACCACTATTACAGAAGGTATGTATTGCATCTTCATATTTATAACCAGATCAATTTTTATGGTATAAAGTGCTTTGTTCTCGTAAACGACTTGTTACATGGTCAATTCTCATAGAGGAAATGATAGCACATTATGAGGATACAAAGAGCCACACCTTCTTTAGAGCAACACCACAACAATTGGAAAGAGTAAAAGGGTTTTTTGACATACTAGAAAGTAAAATTATGGCAACAATGAATTCTACCCTTCACAGCTATGAAGATGGAAGTGTTGTTTCTCCTAGCCTTCCACAACCTACAAGGGTTACACCACAACAATTGGAAGAAAAAAGAGAAAAGAGGCTTTATTACAATTGTGATAGCAAATGCACTAAAGGTCATAAGTGTGTTGAGAAGAAATTATTCTACATAGAGTATGAAGAGGAGGAAGAAAAGGATCAAGAAACATCAAAAGAAGAGGATATACACCAGGATCCAACCCCAGAGATAGAAGAAATGAATCAGACCATATCTTCTAAAGCATTGGCAGGAATTACCACTCTTCAAACTATTGAGATAGAAAGACATATCAAGAAGAAAAATGTTAAAGAAGTGAAAGATCACATCAAGCATCAAGAAATGAATCCGACCATATCTTGTAAAGGATTGGAAGAAATTATCACTCCTCAAACTCTAAAGATAGAAGGACATATCAACAAGAAAAAGGTTCAAGTGGTGAAAGATCACATCGTGCATCAACAACAAGTTCTCCAACTTTTAAAGGATAATGCCAATTTGGTGCAAAATCAAATGAAACAACAGGTAGATCAACATCGTAGTGAAAAATGTTTTGATGTAGGTGATTGGGTATTTTTACTGCTACATC
>APFE030561827.1:1294-33475 GCA_000404065.3 Pinus taeda | reverse complement strand
ATTTTTATTAATCATTTTATATATAGTCTCTATTATAACGTTGGCGATTTTTAAGGTAAAATAATTTTATATTCTAAAATTTGGGCGAATCATCTTTTATAAAAATGGAAATTGGCGAATCTTTTTGTGGAAAAATAATGGAAAATTAGCCCACTGGGTGAATATTAGCCCCTAAAATTTTCCATGGTTTTGTGCTATTTCTATTATCCAACCAGATTGGATAAACGAAGCAAGGGATGAATCGAAGAAGGATGAAGAAGTATGGCCACTTATTCAAAAGTTGCAAAAGATCCCAGTTGAAACAATATTTCCAGAAATTGAAGAGGAAGGAAAAATCATATTAGAACCTAAAGCAATCACAGAAACAAGAACCTGACAGCTACGAAATCAATCAATTTTAGAGTATCTCATAAAGTGGAAGAACTTACCCGCTGAAGATTCCACATCGGAGGACAAGAAGTTTATACAGAAGCGTCAAGAACTACTCAAGCGTTGAGGAAAACGCTTTTTGAAGGAGAGGGGCATGTTAGGCCCCTATACTACTAGTGTAACCCCTTATTATTATTAGTACAACTCTCTTATTATATTGATGTACCCATGCACTGCCCATATTGTTACTATTGTACCCCATAGAAGCCCACTATTGTTATTATTGTGCCCTTACATTATTATTGTTATGTAGGCTCTGATTATATAATGACCTCTTAGACTCCTATATATAGAGAGGAGGTCTTTTCATTTGTATCATCGAAGAATTGTTCATTTATGTAATGTAAAGGAGGTTTCCCCCTCAAAGAGGCTGAATTCTAAGGCGTTGATCTATCTTTTCTATCTTTTCTTGAGTTGGTTTCATAACAAAGCCCCAGCTAGTTTTCACCACAAAGTGGAGGCCATCCTCTGTCACTTTCTTTGGCAAAGGGGGGAAATGAAAGAAAGAAATATAACCTTATAAACTAGAAATAGGTTACTCAATCTCAGGAGCAAGGAGGGCTTGGAATTAGATCCCCAAAACTCATAAATATGGCCTTTGGTGGCAAGATTGTGTGGAGGCTCATTAATGGCAAGCTTGCTTGGTGGAAGAAAGTGTTAGAAACCAAATATCTCAATACCCCAAGGAAAAAACTCTTGGATCATGAGATCCCTAGCAGATATTGTTCTAGAATCTGGTGGTTGTGTAAGAAAGCAATCCCCCTCCTTGCACAAAACATTTCCAAGGTTCCCAAGGGTGGCAGTAATATTAGAATTGGAGCAGCCAAGATAATGGGCAGCAACCCATTAGCAGTAGACTAGGTACTAAGCAAATATTATCCTTTCTTAACAACATGGGGATTCATAATTTGGATCATATATCTCAGTGGGATGCCCAGTCTTTGATTTGGAAAGGATGGACCTTCCCAAATATACCCATTGAAATTGAAGCAAGCCTCACCAATCTTCAAACCCATCTTCATGGCATTGTCGACACCAAACGCAACAGTGATGATGGCTTTCGTTGGAACCCCTCAGGCTCCAACTACACAGTCAAAGCTGCTTACCAACAGATCTACAGTAATGAACACCCCATGCCCATTTGGACGCAGTGGAAAATAGCTTGGAAAACGGAGACCCTCCCAAAAATAAAATTCTTTATTTGGGTCCTCCTAAAAGGGAAAGTCCTCACCTCTGAGAATCTAAAAAAACATGGGGTAATTGGTCCATCTTGCTGTTCAAATTGTCAAGCAAGTGAAGAAACGATTCAACATCTATTCATAGATTTTCCCTTTGCCATAGCCTGTTGGAGAGAAGCTTTCTGGAACATCAACCTACCTTGGGGTACCAACAGCTCTGTTCCTAAAGCCCTGCAACTATGGAAACAAAGCTACCCTTGGCAGCATAAAAAACAATGTTGCACGTAGAGTATGGAATTATTTACCATGCTCTCTCTTGTGGAACATATGGCTAGCTCGAAATCACATGGTCTTCAAGGACAAAGAAACCAACATCAGGAAGTTATACAATAAGGCATGGAGTCTCACATTGGAAGCAATGTCTACTAAAAGTCAAAGGGAAACTTGACACAACCGATCTCTATGTGGAAGAAAGGAACTTCATAGGGTACTTGCTAGACAAAAACAACAACGCCCATAGTAGGAGTAACACCAACAACAACAACAACTCTAGCTGCAGTTGGAAAATTAGAATGAAAGATGGGGAGTTTTCTTTATGGATCAGAAACTGCAACACCCATTATCTTTTCTTTGATGGTGCCTCTAAATTTAACCCAAGAATAGTCGGGGATGGAGGAATCATCTATAACACCAATGGAGACATCACAAATGCCTATGAATGGGGACTAGGTAATCTATCTAATAATAGGGCCAAAGTTCTTGCCCTCTACCAAGGTCTCCTCCAGCTTCAAAAACTTGGCATACACAAAACAACGATCATTGGAGACTTGGCTATTGTCATTAGCCTGATGGTACACAACCGAAGCGCCTCCAATGTGATCCTAAAACAATCAATCAATAGTTGCCAAGCACTTGCCCATCAGATGAAAGAAGCTTGATTCTATCATGTACTCCTCACTCTCAATAAGGAGGCAGATACATGTGCAAATAGAGCTCGCTTCCATCCTATTGGCATTATTCGTTGTAACGCCTCTGAGTCATAATGTTTTCTGCCATAATTAAAAATAAATCACCTCACAGGATTATCTTCAAAGGTGTCCAGTTCCATAAGATCCCTCCTCCCTGACATTTGTATTATTCTCATGACTGATTTAGCTCACGGGTCACCTAAAATCTCCTCTGAATTTATTGCAGGTGATATCAATGTCATAAAATCTTTGAATTCAACCCAAATACTCAGCCAACGTCTTTTCTCACAAGCGCCCCTGCTGTCTTCATACCATTCCCGTGAACTATCTCTCAATTTTCATGTGAATGCATTTCCATACCTCCTCGATTCTCTAGCCAACAACTTGTATTTAATCATGGTCCCCCTCGATCTGAATCACTCCTCCCTCTTCCCTCTTCCGCTCTTGCATTCCCCTTCTATGCATTTGCATCTCCCTCATCATTCTTCATCCCGATCTTCCGTCCCTTTGCTTTTCAAAGCCCCCTGCTACCTCTCTATCCCAGATCTCTACCCATTGGAGCTGCGCTCTTACAGGCTTGTGCTACACTCAGGTTCAACAAATTTCTCTCAAAGCATGGCAAGAAGCGAAGATTGCTTCCACTGTGCTGATCACCAGGCAGAGCTGGAGCAAATACGCGCATAACAGAAGATCTTGGATACCAAAATTGACACTCAGGCTCAAATTAATAAGGAGAAACATGAGGCCGACCTCAATCTCTTCCATCACAGAGTGTCTTCACTCCAGGGACAGTTCAATGACCTCTCAAACAGGTGCAACCATGTCAAAGAGTTCGTGGATATTCTAAAGTATATTCTGCAAAAACAATAATGCTCCAAGTACCAGCTCAGCAAATGCAAGAAATAGAGATGCTGACGGCAACCTCGAAGAATCCACAACACATCAAATCCATCACATAAGCATTGATTAAGCATGAATTACAAATATTATCTTTTGTTATTTTAGTTTGTTCTAGTGTATACTATCTCAGTTTTTCATACAATTAAGAATGACGGAAGCAAAAGGAACTGTGTTCTCAATGTTTTCCTCCCCTGTTCTGCTTCTCAGCTACATTGTCGTGTAACAATGGAGCTTAATCTCCCCTATTTTTTTTAATATAAACAACGACCGACTTTGTAAAAAAAAAACATAACAATATTACACTTGTTGCCATAATTGCATTACATTTTTGTTCTTCTTCTTTACACCTTGTCAACACCTAAATATATAATTTTTTTTTAGAATATATATTTAATTATAAACACTTAGATATGTAATTAATTTTTTTTTTTAAATGAAAACCATAAAAAGCCTTCCCATCATCTCATCAATCTATAAGTGATTTAAACCCATATGCACTTAAATTCCTTGTATCTAACTTTAAATTATAACAAAAATTAAGTATAGAATCAACACAACTATTTAACAAAAATTAATAAAAAACACAATTATTATTATAACATTTATAATAAATATTATTATAAAAAATATGTAAGTGTTTCTTTATTATATTTAAATACATTTAAAATTAGTACAACTACATTAAAAATAATGATGTTGTTAATATAGCCAAAAGCTTTATAAAAATAACAGAAAAAAATTATTACAACAAAATAACTATTACAATAGAAAGAATGTCTTACCAATGTACACATTTGATTAACCTTGTATAAAAAGTTATGGGTCAACTTTAATTGAAAAAAATAAAAAATTACACATGTTATTGTAAAATAGACCATTTTGCTAAATAAAATTTGCTTATATATAAATTTCCCCATCCAATTAGAATATGAACTTATGAGAATTACAATAATCTCAAATGGCTAGGAAATTGGAGAGGGAGGAGCCATGTGGCACTAATCAAATTTAATTTGTGGAAAAAAAAAAGAATTACACATCTTATTGTAAAATTGATCATTTTGATAATAAAAAATTGCTTATATATTAATTTTCACATTTAATTAGAATATGAATTTACAATCTCAAATCCCTATTAAATTGGGTAGGGAGCCATGTGGCACGAATCTAAATTTTTTAATATATTAAAAGTCAATGCAACCTAACAACCCCTATAAGGCACTATAGCCGTTGATAAGCATTAAGACTAAGCATATGTTGAACATATTCCCTTGAGAATCAATCTAAGGGGTCAATTAAAAAAAAAAAAAAATCAACAAACCAACAAATCTTCATCCACCTTAAGTTGAAATGAGAAACTTTATGCAAAAACAAATAAAAGATAACTCTATAATTTTACTAAATTCAAAATACACATAAGAAATTCTCTTTCTTTATTTAATAATATCTATCCAAGAAATCGATTTGTCTTTAGTGCGACTTTTCGGAAGTTTTTCTGGTTTCCGGTTTAATTTCTCTAAAATCCAACAAAAATTCATTGAAATCACAAATTTGATGGATAACTCTTGCACAATAAAAGTGCCCTAGGGATTTTTCAGGCTGCTAAATCCATATATATAGTAAAAAAAAACTAGTTTAAATAACACAAATCAAGATTTCACTACAATTTTTCCCGCTTAATTTCAGCGTCTAAAACTAGTTTAAATAACACAAATCAAAATTTCACCGCAATTTTTTCAGCCATATTTCTAGCTGCTCCCTAAAAAATTCCTATTAATAACATTTATAACCAATAGAAAAAAAAAACTTGAAAAGTACTTTTTGTTTTTTCAATTGTTCACGTTCTAAATTTGATGTTACAACACTGATATGAATCTGCATGCATTAGTGCGAGTGAGCACAACGTAACTAGCATATCCGCGCAGCAGCTTTAAAAAAGACTAAACAATTTTATTTAAATTTAATTAATTAAATTTTATTTTATTTTATATTTGCATATGAAAAATAGTTTGGATATTATATATAATTTATCTAGAAATTTAATATGGCTTTTCAATATTAATGCAAAAGTGTTATTTATTAGGTATAATTTTGAAGAAATTTTATTTCTAATTACCAGCATACACACAACACCAATAATAGTTACATAGTAGCTAGTCACTGCCGTTTAATTTAAATATAGCTAAATTAAAGTAGAAAACAATAAAAATACAAAAATGTTAAATTTTAAAATGTTATAATTAAATTAACTTTAAATTGTAATTAAATGCATTATTAAATTTTGTAAATTAACATTATTTGTATTGCAACATAGAAATAATTATTAATAGTTTACAGCTGGCATTTTATAGTTTGTGGATATGGTCTTATGAAAATCTTATTATTGGCTCAGGGTATAGAGGTCTTAGCATAAATTTCTATTATACCTTGGTTTGTGAATATAAGAGATTTTATATTTATTGGTATTACAAACAACTTATTATTTTGAATATCATTCATTCATTAATAGTGTAAAATCTGTCATATGTGGTTAAGTTCGTACAAAAACCTAAGTGACCTCTACCCCTTAAAAATATAATGTAAAAATAAAAATATATCTCTCGCGTACCATTACAAATCTTTTTAAATTATATATGTGCTTTTAAATAATCATTTTTAATTATATACGTAATTTTAAATAATATATTTTTTATTAGATTATATTAATGATTAACCATTTTTATAAATAAGAATATAAATGATTATACTCATTAGCAATCATTTTATCTCATTCCCAAAACAAATTGTATCATAAATGTCCATTTTACACCTTGGTGTGATTTATGTACTTCTCCTTAATTAATAGAGGTAATGAGCACATTAATAGAAGCAAAGGGAAATAACATGTTCAATTTGATAGCCAATCAAATTGAACATAAATAAAATAAATTATTTTGAAAAAATCATATATTTGAATGTGTAATGTTATACCATGATTTTTTTGTAATTTCTTTTGTCAAACACAAAGTAATATGGGTTTGACCAAAAACTATTGCAATATTGACTACCTTGTGGCACGGAGAATAAGATTTGCGATACCATCCATTTATATATGCCATAGCTACATAAAAGATAGAATCCCAATTAAAATATTACTAATATTTTTATTACTTGCCACTTGTGGGTTGGTTCCAGGACCATGGGTACGTGATCCCAATTGAAATATTATGAATATTTTGATTACTTGCGTGCTTGTGGGTTGGTTCCAAGAACATGGTACATGTTGAGGTATCCACAATCCCTAAGCTCTCAATTTTTTTGACCTGATATTACTGATTAACTTCACAACCTCTATGGAAATACTAGATTGTGTTTAATTTCAAAACATTTTAGACAATTCAATATTTCTACAGTCCTATATGCAAACTTTGTGGAAAAAAGATTCAAGAAGTAATAAGTATCTTTAAGGCTCTCAAAATTACATTAAACTCCTAAGCAACTTTGTCGATTACAAACTAAATTTATAAGTCAATACTAATATTTTATTTTTCCATGCCATATTGATTCTATATTATCTTCCTAACATTCCCTTCACCCTAATTTATAACCAACTAAAAAGGAAACCATGTTCACTTTTCACATAGTATTTTGTTGTGCATTCCACAAATTTTAGTTAACTCCTTGCTTAAGATTCAAAAATTAATTTTGGTTAATCTCAAGAGTAATATATGCTCCTCACAGAAGTCATTAATGAGTCTAGGACATGACACGCTGAGCTCTAGCGATTTTCGAAAGCTAGGGTTTGTAGGTCAGGTTAGGGTTCTACACAACCTGACAATGCAAGTATGTACACCACAGGAATGTAAAGAATAACTGTCATTGGCGACAGAACTAACAGAAGAAATGAAACGTATGGGGAGCAGGGGGTAGATCCCCTCCTACCAAAACATTGTAATCGACGAAGCAAGTGCGCAGGGCACACAAGCAGCCAACACACAAGACAAGTAGGGAAAAGGAACTCCAACCCTCGAGGCCCAAAGGCAGAATCAGATGCGAGGCAAGTGCCTTCCAAGGGAAACAAAGAAACCTCGGTTTGTCATTCCAGGTAACAAACTTGAGGATTGTAGGAAATAAAAGAAAGATCAAGCAATTATTTGTAAATTCATAGGTGTCTTGACAACATAAAGGGACCTAGTGAAATGGATTCGACATAAATGGCAACCAAAGGGGTACATTGAGTTGAAACTGGGCACCAAGGGATTCTTCACAGTGATTTTTGCTAGCTTGGAAGATAAAGAAAGGGTGTTTGATGGCTGCCCATACTTATTTAATAATGGCGATTTGTTCATGAGAAACTTGGAAGAGTGTTACAACCCAGATCTCTAAAAATTCATAGCAACCCGGTGTGGGTTTGTCTTTTCGGCCTTCCAATGGACTTCTTGGCCCCTGAAATATTGGAAGGTATCGACAACTCCATTGGTATCTTCGTGAAAGTTGCAGGCTCGACAAGAAAAGGAAGCTACATATCCTACACTTATCTTTGTGTTTACTTGAACATAATAGAACCTTTGCCAGACACTATAGAACTAGAATACCAAGAGGAGGTCTGATAACAACCCATCAATTATGAACACATACCTTTCAGATGTCAGCACTGCCATGAATATAGGAATCTTTTCTAGGAATATCCGTTGAACCAACTTGAAATCCAAGAGTTATCCAATAATGCGGGGAAAAAGAAAGAAGAAAGAGAGGAGGAGGGTTTCCATGCAATCTAGAGGAGGAGGCAGAACCAAAAAACCCACCAAAATCCACACCAATCAAGGCCAAACAAAGGGGCACAAGATAATAATCGGTCCAACATGCTATGGAGGAAGAAGAGTTTGTAGAAGCAGAAATGGAACCACTAGAAAAGTACCCATCCCCACCAAGATGAAGTATCAAAGCTAAAAGAAAAGTAGGCGAGGTAATAACAGAGCAAGAGACCACGAAACAACTAGAAGAATAGGCCAACATGGAAATTGATAGCCAAAAAGAAGAGTTAAGTAATGAGGAGAAGGTCCTACGCATGCTATTAAACAAGTGGAGGCACCTGAACGATTTATACCAGAAGAGAAGAAAAAAGTTTACAAAGAAATATTCCAACAATACAAAGAAAAATAGGGTGCATGGCCAACAATTTAATCAGAACAAATAGGATCACAAAATAGTCAGGTGGGGGACCAAGGACCCCTAGGTAAAGAAGGGAAGAAACGAAGTCAAAGAAGCATAAATGAAACCATCCAGCTGATAAGGAAAGCACTGGTGAAATCTGGAAGGGTGATATTGTTATCCATGGTCTTCCAACAACTTAGAATATCATCAAAATGATAATCACATCCTAGAATATCATAGGCCTTAATAGCAAAGGAAAACAATGTTATTTGAAAGAAAGGCTCACGAAAGATAATCCCAACATTATGGTGGTCCAAGAAACCAAAATATCGGAAGTCAAATGCAAAGACAATCTAAAGACTGTTAAACAACAATATGAATTCGTATCCCAAGATGCCAAGGGCACTGCAGATAGATTAGCTATCATATGGAATCCGATGGAGGTTGTTGAAAATAGCAACAAGAAATGATAAAAATAGAAATGCTATAAATAGCATTTCAGGATATACTCCAACTCTGTTGGAAATAGCAAAAAATAGAAATGCTAAAAATAGCATTGCTATAAACAACATTTCTGGATATATTCTAATTTTGATTTGTCCTTGAATCAAAATTGATAATTAAAATTCGAATTTAGTCTCATTAGCTGTTTGAAAAATAATTAATTAATTCATCTTGAGTTAATTAGATGGAGAAATTCAAACATGAAGTCTTTGTGAAGACAAGCAACAATTATCCCTTTGATTGAGGAAGTTATACCTTAATTAAGGAGATAAGGATGAGTTGTATTTGAGTTGTAATTAGTTAGCTCAGTTAATTGAATTAAGTCCATTTAGATTAGTTCCAAACAGTTGGAGGAACTAATTGTGAGTTCAGTCAGTTAATGCATGCATGCATGCAACTAGTGTTCTTTAGATAACTGAATATTCTCTCATAAATAACTCATGCATATCAGTTTAGACAGAGACCCAGTTGAGATTAAAGACAGGGACATTGTACTATCATTTGGAGGAATTTTCCTACAAAGGAAACTCATCCACGTAGAAGGAATTAACTCCTTTACGATTATGTAGTTATTTCAGAGGTCGGTGTTGTGTGTGAGGTGAGAATCACACAGGTTACAGCTAGAGGACCCAAGAGAAACTACACAAGGAAATAGGATATTTGGAGAACTGAAGGAAGGCATATGTGTTGTCTATTCTGTCTATGAGCAGAAGTGAGGGATTGTATTGAGAGCTGGATAGCTTGTGAGCTAAAGCTTTGTGTAATCCTCATATATTTCTACTTGTATGACAATACAAATAGTGGGGGATTTAGTTGAGGCTTTCCCCAGAGTATTCTTATGTGTTTCATGTGTGATTGATTCTACTTCTTTGTTATATGTGTTCTATTTGATCTTGCTCAAAATCAATTAAGCTTTCACAAGTTTGATCGTAGAAGTAGATTAAGTATTTTGTTGTAGTACATTGCATAATCAGTTTAATCTACAGTTTCTCTACAAGATGTGTAGAGAGTAGAATTTCTACAGAGGAGACTTTTGAGGATTGGGTTAGTAGACCCATACTCCTTTCGGGGATATTTTGGCACATAGGGGCCTGGGACTAGGCACTACTCATAGGAGTTTATGGGCCTCACACTCAAGAGAAAGAGAGGGTTTTCTACGAAATCTACAAAATCTGAGAGAAGACTACCGAGATGACCTATGGATTGTTAGAGGGGACTTGAACATGATCACATACTCAGAGGAGAAAAGAGGGGGGAATCGAAGTTAGGATGCATACATGGAAAGATTCAGGGATGAGATCGAGGATCTTCACCTAGTAGATATGGGGACAAATAATGGTATCCACACATGGAACAATAGGAGGGGAGGCCCTCATTAGGTCACCTCTGGGCTTGGTTGGTTCCTTGTCTTGAAGCAGGTTGTTGGTAGAGTGTTTTGGGAAAATTTAGTGTTCTTGGAAAAACACCTAACCCTCTAGACTAGTAGCTCAATCTAAAAACAACAGTACAAAGCATTCTCTACCTTTTCTATAAACAATAGATAAAATAAGAGAATAATGAACCTACTTGTAGCTTCTGCTTGTTCCTTATCTCCATTGACCGATTCTATTGCTCCTTCCCATACTTAAACCACTTGAGAAGTCCCTGCACACAGAGAGAAACAAGAACCCATCAAAGCATATGATAATGATCTATTGATTAAAAATAGCATGGAATCAGATACATGATAAGCATATGAAAGCATCAAAAGATAATACAAGCATATAGAAAAAGATTTGAATACTTTATTAGTAAAAGGAAGAGTTACAACCCAATTTGCCTGATTCAACATCACTCATCCAGTTCAATCCCATCCTATCCTCACAACAAGCAAGACACGTTGACATCATTACAATACTTGTAATCAGCTCAAAACTCATACCAACAACATTTCTGCACAATCTTTAGCCCCCTAATCACTTAGATGAGTGGTCTTTTATAAGTGAATGAAGGAGGTTATGCCATCAATGGTGATAATGAATGCCTTTCTAAATTTAGAAATTAGTTCCATGGAAGAAGGGATAGAGGATTGATGTTCCTTAACACACTTCCTCATCCAAATGTGAACTCAAAGGAGTGGTTAGCCTTGAGAAACTTCTAGAGGCTTCCAATGGATAAGGAATCTTCAAATGCTCATGGAAATTCGCTCAATTTCACCCAGTGCAGGGCAAAGAGGGACCAAGTGCACTGCATAGCACCCTGAAAAATGTATCGTTTGCATTGCAACACACCCTAATGAAGGCCTACTTGCACTGATCTTCTTAGAGGCAGTTTTTGGATGTTTTTAGTGATGGAACTTCTTGGGAAATGAGGAATTCTAATGTTCAACTTCTTTAGGGCATGTAACAATTGAATTAGGGGTTAATGGGCCCTAATAGTATCGATTTGTAAGTTGGGGTTGATGTTTCCAAATGGATTTGTAACAGTTTCTCCCTAAAGCATGAAGTCGTAAATATATATGTCGAGTGAAATGCTTTACCACGAGGAGAGGAGGTTTTGGAACGGAAGGTGACCTACATCAATTACAATACATATATCATGATAATTCGATTTTTCTCATGAACTAGCTGAGGGAAGGCATACCCATGCTCAGCTTATAAACTTTCATTACATGTAGAAATATAGTCGTCTATAGATATAGACCCGTGAATGGTTGACCATGAATGTAAGGCCATTGTACATTTGATTTAGTACTCCTGAAAATATCACAGCCCGGTTGGATGCAATTAGATTTAGGGTCTTCAATTGTTAAAATTGGCAACTAGGGCCAAACTCCATGTGGGTCATATTATTTATGGAAACTGATATTTTTATTGGTTTCCTCTCATTGAGAGGTGTAGGATTGATCTAAATCTCATCTGATTCCGTTAAGTATTTATGAAGTTATGAATTTATTTATGTTATGGACAAATTGTTAAGTCGACCAACAACTTATGTAGGCTCAAAAGCCCAACAGTCATGTCTATTCAACCTCTATGTTTTAGTATAAATAGAAGATGACTTCAAGTCATTTATACACACACTTAGATCTCTCCCTCTCTCTACTTGTCTTTGGGTATTAGTAGGAGGAGAGATCCTAACGAAAAGCCAGAGAAGCCAGAATTGCCGGAAAAGCCAGAATTGCCAGAAAAGCTGGAAAAGCTGGAACTGTTGGAACTAACGAAAAAGCTGGAAAATCCAGAACTGCGAGAAAAGATGGAAATGCTGGAAAAGATAGAAATACCAGAAAAGCTGGAAAAGATGGAACTTTGGAAAAAGTCGGAACTGCCAGAAAAGCCGGAACTTCCGGAAAAGCCAGAAATGTCGGAAAAGCCGGAAATACTGGAAAAGCTAGAAAAGCCGAAAAAACTGAAATGCCGAAACTGCGGGAAAAGTCGGAGCTGCCGGAAAAGCCAGAACTACCAGGAACTGTCGAAATAGTAGGAGAATCTATCTCTAAAGGAAGGCAGCATGATGTATGAGATCATGGATAGCATAATGATGCATGATGATATGAGCATGGGCAACATAATGATGAATGATATCATGAGCATGGGTAGCTTGATGATGAATAAGACCATGGAAGATGCCGCTGATGAGCAGCATGAAGATGAGAGCAACACAGTCATCAGGTTCAACACATGTGACAGTACAACAAGGTGTCACATAGTAATGTGCAACAAATAGATGAGATGTAGCACTATGATAGGTGAACGAGTCACCTTAGAGAATCAGTTGAAGCAATATGTCTTCAACTGATCTCATACCAATATCAAAAGTCAAAGTGATTGACTTCTATTGTAAATGTACTATCTCTCACACTTTCTCTGCTAAACTTTGAAGAACATAAAAGAAAAATTGATCAACTTTGAAGAACATAAAAGAAGAATTGATCAAGGGTTTCCCCACATTAGGGTTTGTCCCTGGCTAGTGCCACATCTTGTGTCCTCTTGTCTTTGTTTGTCTTCTGTGATTTATATTTATGTTCAATCTGCAATTTACTTTATGCTGATGTGATTTCTAATGTGGAAAAGAAATTGAAATAAATTTCTCTAGCATAGAACATACCTAAAATTAACATGAAATTAGAGCTGAGGTGAAGACAATGCCCAAGCAAGAGCGAAAGAGAAATCACAAAAGACAATAGGGACAAGAAAAAAGGATCAATGGGTTCCACATCTCTCTTCTAAATTCACAAAGGGTGAAGTAAAAGAAGAACATATTATCAGAATGGCGTAGCGGAAGTTTCTGATGGCCCATTTAAAGATCACTTCATTGGGAAGTTCTGTTTTAAGGGTGGAAGTAAAGGCAGATGCCTTGGTTGCAATAAGTTCGACCATTATGCGAAGGAGTGTTTGAAGGTATTGTAGGTCATCAAGGAAATGGTCGACTCTTCAAAGAAAGAAAGGAACCTTGAATCACTTTTATCTACCTAATCGCAAGAAGAACCCGGTGTCCATCTCAGAAATGGAAGTCAAAGGTTTCAGGGTGGCACTCATCGATGGAAAGGTATGTGTTTGGAAATATAATTTTCAAAGATGTTTTTGAGTTCAGGGTTGTATCAAATTGCAATAAGTCCACTGGAGACCATGTATATTGTCACATAGCACCGAAGGTCTATGAGTCAGATGGTGACAAGGATGCCTGAATTCAAAATGAGCATGAAAGTACATGCCCGAGATGTACCGAAGGAAAATATTACAAGGGGACCATTGCCATGATGTAGCAAATCCACAGGTCTGGAACAAGCCAAGGGGTCTGAGATTGATAATTAGGAATCTTGCATATGCAGGTGGAAGAAATCCCTCTATGGCTTGAAGCAAAACACCTCGGGCATAGTATGAGAGGATCGATAGCTATATGATAAAGTTGAGATTCACTAGGAGTGAAACGGATCTAAACCATCTGAAGGTTGTGGATGATAGACCTCTCATACTAGCACCTTATGAGGATGACCTACTTCTAACAGGTGTAGACCCTCTCATTTGCAGAAGTAAGAGGGAGTTGGATTCCAAATGTGGAATGGTGAACTGCAAGCTTGTGACCACCTCGAGGATCTTAACTTTCAGAAGTTATATGGTAGTGATGTTGGAATAGATTTGGGAAATGCCTCTGAATCTCATAAAATCATTCGCGTTGATGTTCTTGGTGAACTTCCATCCGGATATATGTTTTGCATTTAGCATGGTGAGCTCATATTTGGTTAAACCTCACTGGATTGGTGCCAAGAATATTCTGAGATGTCTTCGGGGCACAATCTCTCATGGATTGAGATACACTGCCGGTATGAAATTGCATGATTATTTGAATGCTAATTGGGCAGGCAGTTTGGAGGATCACTAGAGCACTTCTTAGTGTTGTTTCTCTTTGGATTCTGCTTCAATATCATGGATGAGCAGGAAGCAGAAGTCAGTTGTCATAAGCACCGCTGAGACCAGATACATATCTACGAGTATGATCTCATATGAAGCTGCCTAGTTAGGGAAGCTCTTCAAGTGAGCTATTTGTACCACGTGATTCTTTGTGACAACCAGAGGTGGGATTCAATTATTGAGGAATCCCATATTTGATGATTGCTCCAGCAAATAGACATCAGATACTACCTTATCTAGGATATGGTAAGTCTATGAGTAAGGAAGCTCCATCACTATGAGATGATGTATAGGTCACTACACTTTATCTAAGCCCCAAGGGAAAAGATCAAATGTGTGATTTTCCTGAACAACTTGGAGTCGTCAAGAGATCCTTGTAAAAGGGTCCTTTATGTTGTATACATTGAGCTCTGGGAGCTCTGGGGGCTTGGGGTTCTTACTGGAGCAAAATACGACCACGGGGTGACTCACCCTGCCCTGGTGGTGTGCACTGGGACAAGATGATTCGCTCTCCTATGGACAGGATGATTCGCTCTCCTGTGGACAAGATGATTCTCTCTCTTATGGGACAAAATGATTCGCTCTCTAGTGGGACATGATGATTCACTCTCCTGTGGAAAGGATGATTCGCTCTCTTGTAGGACAAGATGATTTGCTCTCTTATGGGACAGGATGATTCACTCTCCTATGTAGCAGGATGATTAATTCTCCTGTGAGGTCTGGATGATGTGTTCTCCATGACGATTGTGTAGTAGGATGATTAATTCTCTTGTGAGGTTTGGATGATGTGTTCTCCATGACAATTGTGTAGTAGGATGATTAATTCTCTTGTGAGTTCTGGATGATGTGTTCTCCATGATGATTGTGCAGCAAGATGATTAATTCTCCTGTGAGGTCTGGGTGATGTGTTCTCCATGATGATTGTGTAGCATGATGATTAGTTCTCCTGTGAGGTCTAGATGATGTGTTCTCCATGATGATTGTGTAGCAGGATGATTAGTTCTCCTATGAGGCTTGGATGATGTGTTCTCCATGGCGATTGTGTAGTAGGATGATTAATTCTCTTGTGAGGACAGGATTGATTAAGTTCTCCTGTCAAGGCATCCTACCCATGCATTTTGGGACTCATGGGAAGTACCTTTCATCTGATCAATGAGCAGGGAAATGAGGATAGGGACCATAGTAGTATCGATGGACGCATCGTTGTATCTACTGTACTCCCTATGCTAGGATGACCTTCATTGATTTGGGATCAATGAAACTAGTCTGGGACCACTGATAAGAGTTGTACCCACTATGACACTGACTTCGGGCTGGTTGAGGACTAGTCTAAGAGCAATGGTACATACTCTGAGACTAACTTCGAGTCAGTAGAGTACTGGTCTAGGACCAGCGGTAGGAGTTGTACCTACTACGAAACTGACTTCAGCTCGGTTGAGGACTAGTGGTACGCACTCTCAGACTGACTTCAAGTCAGTGGAGAATGGTATGACACATTCTCGATCAATTCTTCTTCTTCTTGGTTTAGCAGAGCATAGTCAGCAGAGCTGAACAAAGCATAGCAGAGCCAATAGAGCTTAGCATAGCAGAGTAGAGCCAGTAGAGCTGAGAATAGAAGAGTAGAGCCAACAGAGTTGAGCAAAGCAGAGCAGAGCCAGCAGAGTAGAGCAAAGTAGAGCATAGAAGAGCCAGCAGAGTAGAGCAAAGTAAAGCATAGTAGAGCATAGCTAGCAGAGCTGAACAGAGCTAAGTAGAGCAGTGCAGGGTACTGATAGCAGAGATAGTACAGTTGGACATAGGGATCAATGGATGGAGTTCTCTGTAGTTGAGAGGTACTATTAAAATTGGCAGCTAGGGTCAAAATCCATGTGGGTCATACCATTTATGGTAGCTGATATCTTTATTGGATCCCTCTCATTGAGAGGTGTAGGATTGATCTAAATATCATCTGACTCCGATAAGTATTTATGAAGTTATGAATTTATTTATGTTATAGAACAATTGTTAAGTCGGCCAACGACTTATGTAGGATCAAAAGCCCAACAATCATATCTATTCAACCTCTACGTTTTAGTATAAATAGAAGAGGACTTCAAGTCATTTCTACACACACTTGGATCTCTTCCTCTCTCTACTTGTCTTTGGGTTTTAGTAGGAGGAGATATCCTAAGGAAAAGCCAGAAAAGCCGAAACTACTAGAAAAGTTGAACAAGCCGGAAAAGCCAAAATAGCTAGAAAAGCCAGAAAAGCTTGAAAAGCCAGAAAAGTCAGAAAAAACTAGAAAAGCCAGAAAATCTTGAACTGTCAAAAAAGCCAAAAAAGCCAGAAATGTCAGAAAAGCTAGAATAGTCGGAAAAGTTGGAACGGTTGGAAAAGCTGAAATAACCGGAAAAGCCAAAAAAGCTGGAACTGCCAGAAAAGCTAGAAAAGCTGAAACTGCTAGAAAAGCTAGCAAAGTTGTAACAATTGGAAAAGCCGGAAAATTTGGAAAAGCTAGGAATGTTGGAAAAGTTGGAAAAGTCAGAAAAGCCGTAACTGCCGAAAACGCCGGAAAAGCCTGAAAATCCAGAAATACCAGAAAAGTCGGAAAGGTTGGAACTGCCGGAAAAGCTGGAAAAGTCGGAACTGTCGGAAAATCCAGAAAAGTCAGAATTGCCGGAAAAATCGGAATAGACGAAAAACAGAAAAAGCTGGAACTGCCAAAAAAATCTGGAAAAGAAGGAAAAGCTGAAACTACAAGAAAAGCTGGAAAAGCTGGAAATGCTTGAAAAGCCAGAAAAGCTAGAAAAGTTGGAACTTCCAGAAAATCCAAAACTGATGGAAACACCAGAAAAGCCGAAAATACGGGAAAAGCCAGAAAAGTTGGAAAAGCTAGAAAAGCCGGAAATGTTGGAACTGCAGGAAAAGCCGGCACTGTCGGAAAAGTCAGAACTACCAGGAATGACCGAAACAATCAGAGCATTTGTCTTCGAAGGAAGGTAGCATGATGTATGAGATCATGGGTAGCATAATGATGCATGGTGATATGAGCATGGGGGCAGCATAATGATGAATGAGATCATGAGCATGAGCGGCTTGATGATGAATAAGACCATGGAAGATGCAGCTGATGAGCAGCATGAAGATGAGAGTAGCTCAGACATCAGGTTCAACACATGTGACAGTATAACAAGGTGTCACATGGTAATGTGTAGCAAATAGACGAGATGTAGCACTATGATAGGTGAACGAGTCACCTTAGAGAATCAGTTGAAGCAATATGTCTTCAAATAATCTCATGCTGATATCAAAAGTCAATGTGATTGACTTCTATTGTAAATGTACTATCTCTCTCACTTTATTTGCTGAAATTTGAAGAACATAAAAGAAGAATTGATCAAGGGTTTACCCACATTGGGGTTTATCCTTTGCTAGTGCCACATCTTGTGTCCTCTTGTCTTGGTTTGTCTTCTGCGATTTATATTTATGTTCTATCTGCAGTTTACTTTATGCTGATGTGATTGCTAATGTCGAAAAGAAATTGAAATAAATTGCTCAAGCATAGAACATACATAAAATTAACATCAATCTCATTAAATCTTTTGCTTAAGTACATGTCTAACCATGTGAATAGATGTTCTGAAGTCAAACATGGAAAGACATCGTCTGATTACCAGCCAATGATGTAAGTCGTTAATAGACGCGAGAGGAATAACCGATAATGCGAATGACCCTTGAGGTACTACAGTACATGTTTCATGGTGTGAATAAATGATTTGATGTCGAACACCATACAAATTCTTTTGATCGAAGGCCAGTGATGTCAACCTATCACCGGAAGTGAGAAACCTACCATTGATGTATGCAAGCTTCAAGGGACTGAAGGGGTGTTTCTAAATCAACTTCTTGGATGATGTACTGATGTCGACAAGAAGCGACTCATCATAGGAGGGCCTTGATGTATCCCACATATATGACATGAAACGAGGTATATGATTTTAAAGATGAAAAATCGACTGACGACAAAAGGTTCAAGAGTGGCGGTCAGGAAAATGAAGGTTTATGGTATTGCAAAGGATGAAGTTTGAACTGAATGACTTCTCTTGAACATGTCGGCGACACTAAGATGAATTGGTAGCATTGACCTAAAACAAAGAAATGAATGGTATGATAGACCAACGTTGTGATAACCATCAAGCTGAATGACCCAACCCACATAGTAATGATGATGAAGTGAAAGTGTCATGTTCAAGAGCGACTTGCTACCATAAAGTTTTCTTGGCTTTTTCCTTTTCCCCAGTCTTTGTTGACCAATACCTCCTTATTTTTTATCAATATTGAGGAGGATAACATATGCTTATTGTATAATTTCACCCTTCGGGTGAATCCATCACTATTTGATGCTTTAAGGAGCGCAGCTAAGGTGAAACTCGACCTTGTCTTGATGGACAAGTTTGTCGCTATTTGATGCTTTTAACGAGTTTAACGACAAAGACAACTTGGTCCTTTTCATGTTTAGAGAGTTTGAAAAGGTACGAAAAGGGAATTCCACAAATTATTTTTCGTAAAATAATCTCTCAAGTCTGAAAAAGTGTAAAATAATACAACAGAGATATCGTTTACAATCCTTTAACGAGCTGAAATAGACAAGTGCTCGAAAATCTTTTCATATTTAGAAAGTCTGCAAAGAGTTTAAAGAGGACTCCAATTTTGAGGAACGAGTGCTGTCTAGGGTAGCAACTGGTTCTAGTTATGTTGGAACTTCTCAAAACATGTTTATTTATGTAAAGAGGTTGGTTAATAAGACCACTCATTGCATCTGTTCCTCAAAAAATGTAAAACAACCAAGTGAAAGCGTATGATTGGCCAAAGGGATGGTGGCAATGGGATGAAAACAACCAAGGCTCATCTAACGAAAGAGGTTGACATAATGGCAATCATGAGGGTTAAACTAGAAATGGGTTCATTTTTAGACAAGCTCGAACCATATGGAACTATGCTTGGATTTGGTTTCATGTTTACACAAGCTTGAAACGAACAACTATGCTTGGATTTAGTTTCATTTTTACACAATCTTAAAACAAAAAACTATGCTTGAGATTGGTTTACATGCCCCCAGCATGATGAAAGGGAGAGTCTCCTGTAACTAGATGGAAGTCACTGCAGTGAAGCAGGACAATTATCCAACACCTTTTTGGCTTCGTTTGGATAGGGACGAAGGTGAATGGGGTGATTCCCTTCACATAAACCACAAGGAAACTTAACTTTACCATTAGGTGCATGCCCCCTAAGATTCATCACATTCACCTAAATAGACTACTTGCAGTTATCAAGTGGATGGAATGAAGGTTCATATATGAGATCAAGTGAAAGACTCAATTGGGATTTTAAAATATCTAATCAAAGACTCGAATTGGAACTTGGGACCTTGTTTCATTTTTTTTTAAATGAGCTTGACAGAAGACAAGGAACTCTGCTCAGATTCCTTGTTTCATTTTTTAACGAGGTTGACACAAGGTAAGGAACTATCCTCATAGGAGTTGTTTCATTTTATAATAAGGTTGACACAGTAAAAGAACTATCCTCATACTCCTTGTTTCATTTTTTAACGAGGTTGACACAGTAAAATAAATATCCTCATATTCCTTAATCACAACTCATAAGAGGTCATGAAGGAGAGATTTCGTTCCAATGCCCCCAGTACATGATGTACAACATCACTGAATTGATTTTAGTTGATGTAGGTATGGAATAGGTTGCCACATAATTAACCCATGGTGGGGATTATACCATTGGTACAAAAGGACCATTTAGGGAAGAAAGTTGACTAGGAGCCATATTTGGACTGGAAAATGAAAGTTGGTCAACAGTGATAATTCTACCTTCATGCGAGAAACAAATCACTCAAAAGAGTGTTGAAACAATAGCTCCCATGCCATAAACATAGTCGCGCCCAAGAAGTAAATTGTAATCTAAAGGGCCTGGGACTACCATCACATTTAGATAAACGATTTTTCCTCCCAAAGTAATAGTTAACTGAGGGAGGATCCCTAATGGTTGACCGGTTCCTCTGTTAAAACCCAACAGATTCTGTGTAATAGGTACAAGCGGTGGTGAGCCAAGCGCTTGCCAAGCAGTTGAGTAAATGATACTCATTGATACACCTTCATCTATAATAGAGCCAAATACAATCATATTACAAAACTGTACTCTGATCTGGAAAGACACATAAGAAGGAAGGCAGAATCCTTCCAGTCGAGTCCAATCAAAGGAAGTGACTATACTACTTGGAGGGGGTATTGTAGAAACGGAAGAATTAACCCCTTGAGTTACGAGGATGGGAGGATTTTCCCCCTGTCTTGATGGAACATGCAGATTTCCCCCAAGCTCATTTGAATCTGAAGAAATAAAAAGGACTTGAGTGGTATCATATTAACTCTCTTTGGGAAAGGTACGATTAGGTGAAGGTAAAATTGAGTCAATTGATACCTCGACCTGTTGATTTGGGTCGAGTATAGACTCATAGGATTCACTTTCAGGGAGTGGGTTTGACCGATGGTTGATTTTGGTCAGTCAATTCATCAACTAGTGAAGGATTTTGGGAGAGTTTCCTGTAACCATATGGAAGTCATTGCGGTGAAGCAGGACGATTATCCAACACTCTTTTGGCTTCATCCAGATAAGGAAAAAGGTGAATGGGGTGATTCCCTTCACATAACCCACAAGGAAACTTAACTCTACCCTTATTTCCATGATATTTACTACCACTAGTTGATGGTGTGTCACCAACATGATCTTGAGAAGTTGATGACACAGGATGATGTGAATGAGAAGACCATTCTTCTAAGATCTAAGGAATATTAGGACAATTTCGAAGAATATGGTCTCCCACACAAAGTTTGCATGGATATCGAACTTTGTGAGGCTTGATGGACAATTTCTCTTCAATTGTTGCATTCAAAGAAATGGTTGCTTGGTTGCCCCTTTGCTGAATTTTCTTATTCTTCTTCTTCTTCCCTTTCTTCATCTTCTTAGCCACCTAGTTACTAGTACCAATACTTTCATTAGGTGAAGAGGAATAAGGGAAGGAAGAAAAAACCAAGGAAAAAGGAAAAGGGTCAACTTTAAGATCAACTGGAGGTTGATTTTGTCCAGTTGGAGGTGTACCTGATTGCGGAGAAATCACGACATTTTGAACCAAGGAGGTTGAAAACAACCATACTGGCAAGCCAATGGTAAATTCCGGAAGGGACAATGTAGCCATATATGGAGCACCAATATTTCCAAAAGGAGGAAAAGGACTAGGACTCCCATCAAAAGGAATTCCTTGATCGGTGGACTTTGGATTTGTCGCCATATGTTTCAACGTAAGATCAACTAAGGAGTGAGTGTGGAGGATGTTATCTGTGGTCAATTAATTTTATTTTAATCAAAGTAACATAACAAAACAAAAGAGGGATAATCTAAGCAAAAAGGTTTACCAAGCAACTGTGAACTGCAGAATACCTCCTAGCAAACCAAGAAGTACGAGTAGGCAATCTCCCCAAACGCTATGTTTGGTGTATCATAGTGTACAAGGCAGCTGACTTATTTACATAAGGATGGATAGCAACCTAGAGTTGTCCTCCCATATATACCCGAAGGTACATGGAGGCCAGGTCCGTATAAGCGTTGTCTACTGCAAAACCGCATAGTGAGAACATTCCCATATACTTTACATATTGTAAAACCACCCTATATACCCGAGGGTACGTGGACGAGCTATGATATACTCACGTATGTGGAATGAGGTATCACACTCGGGATGTATTGCAAACAAGTTAGCGACAGCTGCTTTGTTTTACGACGCCGGAACACACCTCTAGCCTAGACCTCTAAATATTTTTTCGTTAGGTGACAATGCTCCATTAGGTAAATTCAGATAAATTTTAAGTTGATCTTCTTTAGAAGTTTCCTTTCAAGGTTCACCATGTGATGTATGTTTTCAATTTCTAAAATGCAACTAATATGATAAACATTCTTTCCATTCAATTTAACAATTAAAATCCTTAGCTAGTAGGGATAGAGCAAACAAGTACTTTTTGATCAATCAACAAAGAGCACAAACTAGATGCAACTCCATAAACCATTCCTTTCAAGCATTCACAAACTTTAATATGCACAATGGATGTTTTTCTTTTGAAATCCCTTAATGTTATGATGAACAAAAAGGAAATATGCACTCTCTTTTTATAAAAATGGTGATTTTGCGACAATTTATTTTCAAGAAAAGGAAGATTTACCACACTTTCGATTTCAAAGAAATGAGGAACTATGACACTTTCAATGAAAAGACAAACAATATGCACATATAAATGAATTGATCTTTTATGCATGATGACTTTACGACAATTCAATTTTTGAAGGAAAAGACGACTTTACGACACTTTCTTTCGACAAAGATCAATCAACCAAAAACTAACTTTGACTATAGATTGATAATGACAAAGAAAACAATAAAGAAACATTAATCAATCCAATCAAAGTAGGGCTTGTTAAGGAGATGAAAAGAATTTTTTCAAAGATAAGACATCATTGATATTTAGCAAGAAAGCAATCAGAGTTTTTTTTAGCAAAAACTCAATCCAAAGATGGGAATTTAACCTAAGGTTGATTAACGCAGGTCAAAGAGGGGCTAACTGCGCTACAGAGCACTGTCTCTCACTAAACCTTGCACCGATTTCAATATTGATCAATGCAGGTCAAAGAGGGCCTATCTGCACTGATCAACGCAGGCCAAAGAGGGAAAACTGTGCTGATTAAAATATTCCTTTGTTAATCAGTGTAGGTCAAAGAAGGCCTAACTGCGTTGCAGAGCACTGCCTCTAAGGCTAGCCTGTGCTGATTCATGTGAGGCCACTAACAAGTCATCTAACCTCAAATTTTGACCAAAATTCAATGCATAAGGCTGAATTACGACAAGTAAAGTATGTCAAGGTGTCTAAAGAGGTGGATAAGCTACTAGGAAAGGTGATCTCCCCCAATATGGTCGCCAATTTGTTTTGGGGAAATTTAGTGTTCTTGGACAAACACCTAACCGTCTAGACTAGTAGCTCAATCTAGAAACAATAGTACAAAGCATTCTCTACCTTTTCTATAAAAAATTGATAAAATAAGAGAACGGAGAACCTACTTGTAGCTTCCGGTTGTTCCTTATCTCCCTTGACCGATTCTGTTGCTCCTTCCCGTACTTAAACCGCTTGAGAAGTAACTGCGCATAGACAGAAACAAGAACCCATCAAAGCATATGATAATGATCTATTGATTAAAAATAGCATGGAATCAAATACATGATAAGCATATGAGAGCATCAAAAGATAATACAAGCATATGGAAAAAGCTTTGAATACTTTATTAGTAAAAGGAAGAGTTACAACCCAATTCGCCTGGTTCAGCATCACTCGTCTAGTTCAATCCCATCCTCTCCTCACAACAAGAAATACACTTTGACATCACTACAATACTTGCAATCAGCTCAAAACTCATACCAACATCATTTCTCCACAATCTTTAGCCCCCTGATCACTTAGATGAGTGGTCTTTTTACAGGTGAATGAAGGAGGTTATTGCATCAATGGTGATAATGAATGCCTTTCTAAATTTAGAAATCAGTTCCATGGAAAAAGGGATAGAGGATTGATGTTCCTTAACTCCCTTCCTTATCTAAATGTGAACTCAAAGGAGTGGTTAGCCTTGAGAAACTTCTATAGGCTTCCAATGGATAAGGAATCTTCGAACCCTCACAGAAATTTGCTCAAATTCGCCTAGCGTAGGCCAAAGAGGGACCAAGTGCGCTGCATAACACCCTTACAGTGTATGGTTTGCATTGTAGCGCACCCTAATGAATAGGCCTACTTGCGCTGATCTTCTTACAGGTAGTTTTTGGATGTTTTCTGTGATGGAACTTCTTGGGAAATGAGGCATTCTAATGTTCAACTTCTTTAGGGCATGTAACAACTGCATTAGGGGTTAATGGGCCCTAATAGTATCGATCTATAAGTTGGGGTTGATGTGCCCAAATGGATCTGTAACATAGAGACATATTCTTGGAAGCCTCGATCCTGCCTACTCTAGGATTTGATCATTGGCCAATTTGATCGGAAATTGACTTGAAAATAGGCCCCAAAAATAGACAGTTTAGATTCAAATCCTTTTGGCTCAGAGATTTGAGATTAATGCAAAAGGTTGAAACTTGGTGGAAAGACAATGAGGAAATGGGAAGGAATCAAAAGCACATGTTCCAACTAAAACTCAAGGAAATGAAAAACAAGATCAAGGAATGGAACAAGGAATAATTTTGGCACATCATAAGAGACCAACAACAATTGAACAAGAAGATGGAACATATTCAACAACAAATCATCAACCAAGGTAGGGAGGCTCATCTAATGGAGGAAAAGTGGAGGCTCCTCAACCAATTGGAAGAACACAGACATCGTGAAGAGATCCCATGGAAACAAAAATCAAGGATTAATTGGCTAAGAGAAGGGGGAAAAAACACTCGGTTATTCAACAAAGCAATGGCTCAACATAAACATCATAATCGGATCTTCTCCTTAAAGGAAAAAGATAGGAATAGAATTGTCAAGCACGAGGAAATGGAGGACCTGGTAGTTGTTGAAATATGGCAACAAGAATATTCCAATTTAATTTTTCCTTGAATTAAATTGTGAATTAAAATCGAATTTAGTTTTAACAGCTACCTGGAAATAATTAATTAATTAATTTTAAATTAATTAGTTGGAGAAATTCAAGTTAGAATTCTTCCTGTAGTCATGCAAGAGTTATCCCTTAAATTAAGGAGATACGATTGAGTTATATTTCAGTTGTAATTAGTTAACTCAGTTTACTGAGTTAAGTCCAATTCAATTAGTTCCAAACTATTTAAGGAATTAATAGTGAATTAACAATCAGTTGATGCATAAATGCACTCAACTAGTGCTACTCTAGTTAACTGAAGATTCCCTCATCAGAAAATCATGCATGTCTATTCTGAGAAAGACCCAGTTGAGATTAATGTTCAAGGATAGTGTACTATCCGTTGCATGTTTTTTTCATAGATAAAACTCATGCATTCACTCAAGGATTCATCCTTGAGGATTGCGCAATTTTGAAGGCTTGGTTTTCCACTTGGTAAAATACAAATCATCCACAAGGAACAACACAAGGAAATAGGAGCTTGGAGGGCAAAGAGGAAATATTGTACTAAGAGCTGGCTAGCTATGAGAGCTAAGGCTTTGTATAATTCCTATGTATTTCCACCACGTATGATAATACAATGGTGTGGGGATTTTAGTTGAGGCTTTCCCCAAAGTATTTTCATGTGTATTGTGCCATTGGTTCTTCTTCTTCTGGTTATATTATTCAGCTCGATCTTTAAGCTTCCACAAATTGATAGTAGAAGTAGGTTATAGTATTCTGCTTTGATTTATATTGCATTATCCAGTTAAACTATCTCAGATTTTCTACATGGTATCAGAGCTGTGAACAATATACTGAGAAGAGAATTTGAAGTTTGAAGTTCGGGGTTGCAGGTGCAAATCGAATTAATATCATACTTCAAGGTTGGCCAATAGCATTCTATGGCTTGAGACTCGAGTATGCCTTGGAAGGTAGCTCGAATTAAATATCATGGAAAGATAGAATGGAGACTATATTAGAATACAATGTCTTGAAGGAATTCATTGATCAAGAAATCCCAAAGCCATCTTCAACTAATGCACAAGAGTTGGCTGAGTGGAAGAAGTGTGTGGCGAAGGTGAGACAGATCATCGTTGAGGGAGTTCGAGACCATATTGTCTCGAGTCTCCATGGGAAGGATACTCCATTTTCAATGTGGAAGACATTGAAGGACCTCTATCAGAGCAGTAGTGACCAGAGGAAATTGGCGTCAAGGATAAGTTTCGAAAAATTAAGATGGAGAAGGGCGATACTATTTCCACATATCTGAACAAGCTCACCACCTGCAAAGATGAGCTTGGTAGTGTGGGAATAACTACTGTCGATGATGATATGGTGAGCCTCGCTGTCCTTGGCTTTACAAAGAGTTGGAATAGCTACCAAGACTCTATGAATGGAAGGGAGAAACTGTCGGATTGGGAACGACTGTGGTCGGATCTTATGTAGGAGGAGATCAGGAGGATCACATGAGATGGTTATTCATCCAAGAATGATGATGACAAAAATCTAACCTTAGCAAGTAAGGCAAGGAAAGGGAAGGTTAAGGCTTCCCATTCCAAATCGAATTCTTCTCATGGAGGGAAGAAGGGTGACATGTCTAAAGTAAGATGATTTAATTGTCACAAGATGGGACATTATGTGACTAATTTCCCATCGAAGAAGTCCAAGAAAGGATTCTCAAAAGGATTGGAAGGTGAGGCATTAGCCTCTCAGTTCAAAATGGACTTTACCCTCATCTCATCCATGGTGTCATCGATGATGGGTTGTGTCTAGTATCTTGACAGTGGAGCCTCATTCCACATGACCGGTGATAAAAATTGATTTAGTGCCTTGGAGGAGAAAGACCTCAAGATGTGCATAGAGATGGGTGGCGACAGAAGGTATAGTGTTTCAGGAGTGGGCACGGTTGCTTTTTAGAGGGAGCATGGAGCTCCTCTCACCTTGACAGATGTGATGTATGTGCCTGGACTGAAGAAGAACTTGGTATCGGTTTTGATGTTGGAGGAAAAAGGCTACGATGTTGTCTTCAGTAAAGGAAAGATGTTCCTAAGACACATAGCCATGGGTCAGACCAAGAGGATAGGGATTCGGGTGAAGAATCTCTATAAACTAGAGGTATATGATTGTGCAATATTGAGTACGAAAGCAAAATTGGTGTAAAGCCAAGACATTGACGAGTTGTGGCATAGGCGGTGTTGAGTCCCATACTTACACCTTCCCGACATCCCCTTTTAGCCTTTTTCTGCAGTTACCTGAACCTCTAAGCTATCAAATCACTGCATAATAGTTTAAAATGAGTATATGAATGGTTTCCTAACTATGTTTTGTGACTGTTGTTTGGTTTAGATTTTTGTTCAACCAGCTGTGGAATATGTTACTTTTTGCAGCCAGAATCAGTTTCCGTAGCCTTTTTGTTAAACTATATGATACAGGTGTCTATCGAAGAACTTAGCCACATGGGAAAGCTATAAAGGACATGGACATGGAACGTGTCCCCTTGGTTCAGCCAAATCATCCACAGAAGCTCGCGGTCAAGGCCGGTCAAACGGTGGTCAACACAAAGAGTTAAGCAGTGGCACGGCTCTGTTTTCAGCACGAGGAGGATTGTGTGGAAAGGTCCTGAGTTTTAGGAGGTGTATTAACACCTAGGGACTGCTCATGGACCAAATCCAACAAACCATCTCTTGGATTTATTGCCCACGGTTACCATGCTGCTATAATTCTGATTCTGGTCTTTTACGTGCTTAGCTATCCGCGCAGACCATGTTAATTAGTTATGTATTTTTCTGCTATAAATAACACATCTTCATATGTGTATAGGCTAGTAGTTGTTGTGTGTAAACTTGATTGTTGTAGGAGCCTTTGAGCCGAGACTTAGTCTCTATTTCATAACTGCTTTGCAATATATGAGAAGATACTGATTTTCCGTTCAATTTCGTGATTAGTTCTGATTGACCGAGGGTGCAGAGGGCCCTTGTACACCAAGGTCCTGTAGTTGATGTATAGTTTTATGTTTTTCTTCATTTTACGCTCTTGATACCATAGATACTTGTTGTATATATTAACTTGCTCATGGTATTCATGCTGTTTGTTGTTCATAAGTTCTTTTATGCTTTTAATTGATTGTCAACTGATGAGTGTTTGCATTTCAGGTTCTAATAGGAAGCTCGGGCAGTGCATATAATTTTTTATGACTAACGACATGATGGGATTATCTTGTCCTACTGCTGATTTGTTTTATTGGTTTTAATTCCAACATTGCTTATTTCTTAGTTTTGCTTTGTTCATTTACTTTTCGGAAAGATTAGTGATTAGACTATTCATATCATTCTCCAATTACCGAATGGTGATGGATTGTAGAGTGAATGTGTAGCTTAATCTTAGTTTTATTTCATGCAACTTAGATATCAGATCATTCAATGTGTATGACTACTTCCTATAGCCAGAGCGAGTCAAATGGTGAGGGGTCAAAAATGAATTGATGTGATATGATTAGTTTACTTTGCTTACAGTCTTTAAATTGCTTTGAGTTCAGTCTTTTCTTTTCTTTATACAGCAGCAAGGATACTGGGTTCCATAGCCATAGTTCACTATTTTGTTAATTAGAATCTAGGCACATCTTGATTTCATCATTGTAAAGTTTGAACACCTTTGGAACACTTTGAAGTTTGGAAATTATTCATTGAATAAGTTTGTTCATACTTGATTACTAGAATCACCATCTCACATTAGGGAATCAACAAGAAGATAAATCCAAAAACAAACCAAAAAACTAAAAACGACAAAGAAATAAGAAAATGGTTATCTTGCATACATAGTGCACTTGACTTCGACAGTTTACAACTCCTGAATTGACAATTTATAGAGCAATTTAGAGCACACTAAATTGACCAAACATTTTGGCTTCATTGTCGGGGAAGTGAAACTAGGTAGCCAAATTCTTAAAAAAAAACAAAAACAAAAACAAGAAAATTTCAAGGAAGGTAAAAATTGATGATTTCTCAAAGTATGCTCTCCTCTTGCACCTAGTGTGACCTGGAGGATCAGAAAAGAGAGTTATTGATCCAGTAATTTCTTGAGTATGCTCTCTTATTGCACCTAGAGTGATCTGGAAGATCAGAAAGAGAATTATTATCCTGACTTGAAGAAATAAAAAATGACACGCACAGAGCAAGAGATTCTAGGGGAAGGTTTATAGCTAGGGCCAAGAGTTCAATTTTTACAACTCCATCCACTCCAAGGTATAGGAAATATACACCTCCAACATCTCCAACTCATACTCCTAGCCTTAGGATCCCTGGAATTCAAGAGGCAGTAGTTGAATTAGGAGACTCTCCCCCATCTGAGTTAGGAAAAGACCCTTTCTTTACTTCTAAAGGAAAACACATTGTAATTGAGGAAATAGAATCACCTGAAGAAGAAGAGGGAGAAATTCCTCCTCGTTCGCCATTGGTAGAAGAACCAGAGGACTCTGAAATCTCTAAGGAAGCTATCATGACAGAGGAAGTAGTAAATGGATTTGGAGGAGGTAGAGGTAGAGGTAGAGGTAACAGCGGGGGAAATAGGGATGGAGACAACTCATTTGGATTTCCTATAGTTGATGAGGAATCTCAAACAACAATGAAAAATATATCACCATTTGTCCTCCCAAACTTTTATGGGTTGAGAAGTGAGGACCCTGAAACATTTTTATTTGAGTTTGAAGTCGTGTGCCGAACTTATGATTACATGGAAGATGCTCAAAAACTCAAATTGTTTCCTTCAACATTGAAGGGAGTTGCTCTAAAATGGTTCATGAGATTAGTTAATCAATTAGGACTTGGAATGACATGAAACAAACATTTTTGGATAGATATCTGGACTATTGTATGCCCACCAATCGTAAGGATGAGGCATTCAAAATGGCACAAAAAGAAGATGAAAACTTGGAGGATCTACTTGAAAGATTTCAATATAACCTCAAAAGAGCAAAAATGAGTAACCTAGATGAAGAAACCTTGAAAGCCCTTCTATTAAAATCCATTAGAGATGAATGGATAGATATTCTAAATATGATGGGGAAAGGAGATATATCTCAACTTCCACTTCATGATATAGGAGAGCTATGTGTCCATCTCTCAAGGGGAAAATCTAAAACTGGAAAAGGGCCTAGAGATCCTTCTCTCATTAGAGCAAATAAATCTGCAACTGGATCAGTGAGTAGGGCTGAGATTGGCAACATGCTTGATGAGTTCAAAACAGATATTTTAGGGAGTCTTAGTGAGCAACTAGACACCCTTAAGATACAAAACACGCAGAAAGCAGAAGCTGAAGCTTTGGTCATCTTTTTTCCAAAATGTAGGAAGAAACACGCTCTAAGGGAATGTCCCTTGGATGCAAAATTTGTAGAAACATGCGCAATTTTCTCAGAAAGCCATGATACCAAGGATTTTCCTTCAATTCCTGGGCTCAAAGTTGTCTTTCAGGAAGACCCAAATTCAATTGAGTCTCCCTGTTTTGTTTCAAGGAGACCTTGGCAGGGGCAACAAAATCAAGGGTTTAATAACCCCATGAACTTTCAACCCCCACCAAGTTGGAATCCTTGGCAACAACCTTGGTCCCAACCTAAAAATCCATTTCAATCATGAGTACAAGGTATGCAAAATCCTTATGGGAGATTTTCTCAATTTTACCAATATCCTCCATCTTTTCAAAACCAACAAGTTCCACAACCTCAAAATCAGAATCCACAACTTTCATTACCATTTCCACAACAAAAACCTTCTAAACAGAATCCAAATTCCCAACTCTTGCTTCCATTCCAACAAAAGACAAATCAATTACCTTCCCATCCATTTCCAAATTCAAATAATAAAAATCCTCAAAATGCTTACATCGTAGAAGGACAACAATTTCCTACCTATATGATTGTTCCTCTCAATGATGTACAACTCAGATCTAGTAGAGTCTTAGACAAGCCTTCTATAAATACTCAAAAGCAAAGCATTTCTGAGGAAGAATATCTTAAAGCCAATAAAGGTTCTGAATCATCTCTTCAAAACCCAAGCACTCAAGAAGAAAAATAAAAAGAATCAACCCCCACAACTCCTATAGTCAAGCAACCTGCATCTTCATCCACACCTCCTTTTCCTGAAAGATTACAAATTGATAGAGGAGTGGAAAAACAAATCTTGTTGCCTAACTATGATTTTCTAGATGAATTAAAGAATGTCTGTATCAAGATTCCCTTGTTACAAGCCATAAGAGAAATTCCTATTCTAGCTAAAACAATAAAGGAGTTGAGTCTCAAAAGACTAGGAAGGAAACCAAGAGATACAAGAAAAATCCACCTAGTAGGAAAAATTGTAGATATCATGATGGGAAAAGTTACCATGCAGAAGTATGTAGATCCCGGTAGTCCAATTGTCAAAACACATATCAATGGGGTAGAAATTCCAAATACTTTGATTGATTTAGGGGCTGCAATCAACATTATGAGTAGACAAACTATGGAACAGCTAAAACTTCCTAATCTTCCTTTTACACCTACTTTACTGCAACTTGCAGATCAATCAATTATTAAACCAGATGGTGTATTAGAAGACATTTCGGTCTCCTTAGATTCTTGGGAGTATCTAGTGGATTTCATGATTTTAACTCCCAAGAGTAATCTAGGAGGGCATCCACTCATTTTAGGAAGACCTTGGCTAGCCACAGCGGATGCTTTTATCAGTTGTAGATCAGGGGATATGTATATTTCTGATGGTAATTCGACAAAGAAATTCAATCTGTATCCTCCAACAAAAACAATTACAGAAATAGGAGATAATGAATGGGTCGATGATGAGGACACTATACAACCTATCTGTACCATTTCTGAAATCAGTGAATATAGTCAAATTCTGAACACATTAGAAAACTTTGAAACCTCTTCAGAATATGACCACACACAATTTCAGTTAAATTCTGACATTGAGTATCTATCATCTAGACAAATGTCTCTTT
>APFE030561825.1:162106-172605 GCA_000404065.3 Pinus taeda | reverse complement strand
TAAGAGAGCTGAATCTCAGCCTTCAGTAGGACCCAGGAAAGTTACTTCCAAACAGCCTACTAGTTCCCTTCAGGCCTCGGGCTCACCATCTGAAGCCTTTGCTGAGGTGCATAGCCAGACTGACGAACAGGACTTTCAAGAAATTGAAAATTCTATTCCAGAACGACTGCAGGAAGGGAATCTCAGTAATCTTTGTGAAGGAGAAGGGGAAACAGGGGAAACTGGGGAGCCAAGATCTCCTCCTAGGATAACTCAGCCATTGAATAGCCCAGACAAAGGGAGTGCGGTAAGGATTATTATTGAAGACACCCTACTTCCTCAGACAGAAATTCCATATAGAGGAAGTGCTATTAAAATTGTTCCTGTTGAAAACATTCCCCCTCAACCTAGGAATACCCTCTTAGATCTTCCATAAGGTTATTGGCATATATTTGACCCGATGGCTCAAAATCCGCCAAATACCCAAACCTCTACATTACAATACCCCATAGTGGATTCCGCAACAAATGCTCTTATGAAAGCAATCCCCCTTCAACACATTCCTACATTTCACGGACTTACATCAGAGGACCCCGATGCATTCTTATTCGAATTTGATGTACTATGCAGGGGATATGATTACACCACTGACCCCCAAAAACTAAAATTGTTCCCTTCCACTTTGAAAAGGGCAGCTTTAAGATGGTTTATGGGATTAGGTGGTGGAGTTATAAATAACTGGGAACAAATGAAAGAGTCTTTTCTAAAAAAATACCAAGATTATTGTAGGTCTAGAGAACTAAAAGATGAAATATTTCAGATGATAGCTAGACCAAATGAAACATTAGAGGAATACGTGGAACATTTCCAGTATAATCTGCAAAGATCCCCTTATGCATCGTTGCCTTTGCCTGATAATGTGTTGAAAACAACATTAATAAGGGGCATGAAAGAACATTGGATTGAAACATTAAACATTATGGGGAAAGGGGATATATATCAGGAAAGTTTTGCTGACATAATTGATTTATGTATCAGAAGTTCAAGAGGAAGTACACGAATCAAACCAGCAAAACATGATCGATTTGCACGGGTAAACAAAATTTCATCAGAAGGAGTAACACAGGTGGAAATTGGGAATTTATTTGAAAATTTTAAAACCGATATACTAGGAACACTGACTACACAATTGGGCGTTTTGTAGGCTAAGCAGAAACAAATGGAGGCAGAACAAAATTTAGCAATCTTCTGCCCCAGGTGCAGGAAGAAGCATAGCAATAAGGATTGTCCATTAGATACAGTTCAGACATGCGCAATTGTACAAGGGATCTCTCTACGGAAAATTGTCCCTCATTACCTGGACTGAAAGCGGTATATAAGGAAGCAGAAGAAGAACCAGAGGCAGCATAGCTACTTAACCAGCGTCGTTAGTGGCAGCCGCGACAAACTGGTATGTTTTCAGACCCAGCTTCTTCTTTCCAATATCCGCAGTACAATACTCAACAATATAATACATGGAAAAGTCAGTTTCAACCCCCATTTCCAAATTGGACATCACAGTCGTACCCTTCTGCAAACCCGTGGCTAAATCAGACAAGCCAATCTGGCTGGTCGAATCCTCCTTATCCCCCACCATACTGGCAGAACAACCCATATCCACCACAATGGACTCCCCCCACTTCACAAAGTTCAGTCTGGCAGAATAACTAGTAGAGACCAACACAGTAGCCAGTAGGAAACATTCCTTTCTCTCAACCTACACTGCTAGCTTTACAGCAAAACCCCCAATCTTTTCTCAGACCCCAACTCCCAGCCCAACCCAATCCCAATCCAAATAACAAACCGGTCCAAGCACTCCAAATTTTAGAAACACCAGAAGAAGTACCCGATCTGAGGGAGTGCAATGATCTACAACTAAGATCTGGGCGTATTATTCAAACAGTGGGAAACAAAACAGTTCATATTGAAGATAAGTTACCTAGAGAATAACTGTTACAAGAAGAGGATGAAAACAGACAACAAACTTAGAATCAAGCAACTACATCCTCTCCCCCGTTCCCATAACGTTTAGTCATACCTCGACATATACAACAACCTAATTTTGACATTCTGGGAGAATTACAAAATTTGTACATAAAAATCCCATTCCTTCAGGCCATTCAGGATATCCCGATATATGCTAAAACTATCAAGGAATTGTGCATAAAAAGGCCGAGAAGGAATGTAATAGATAATCCAAGAGTTCAAGTAGTCGGCACTTTATCTGACCTATTATCAGGAAAGGAAACACCTATTAAGTATGAAGACCCAGGTAACCCAACAGTAACTGTTCAAATTTATGGCAAAACCTTAACCAATGCTTTAGTTGATCTTGGAGCTGTAATTAATATATTGACCACTTCCACTTGCCAAAAGTTAGGAATTACTTCTGTAGAACCTACTTCAACTTTGCTAGAATTTGCTGATCAATTTTTGGTTAGACCAAAAGGCATACTGCATGATGTTATGGTCTCAGTTGATTCCTGGGAATACCCAATTGACTTTCTGATAATAAACCCTAAAACCCGACTAGATGGACATCCATTGATCTTAGGAAGGCCTTGGCTTGCTACTGCTGATGCCTATATTGGCTGTCGGCAAGGAAACATGATCATAACTAAGGGGGCAGATATTAAGAACTTAGTACTATATCCCCTAGCGCAGCCAAGCATCACAATAGTCAAAACTAATAGGCACCCTGTATCATATCTTACTGACAACATTAGATCTCCATTAACTATACAAGAGGCACTAGAGTTTAAAAATAAAACAGAAGATGATGCCATCAGTAATTTTATTAGTCAAACTGAACTCACATCTCGTACCCAGTGTCATATGATAAAAGCAGCATTTGATAATGAAGTAGAAGAGGAACCTCTGAAAGATGTGCATGACCATACAATCCCTGTCACTTCAGTTGCACATAGTAAAATAGTAGAAATCGAACCTGGGAAGACCTTAAACATTAACGCCAACCTTACACCAGAACAAGAAACAAAACTCATCCATATTTTAACAAAATATAAAGATGCATTTGCATGGGATTACCCCGATATGAAAGGAATTGATCCTCAATTATGTACAAACCACATCTACATAGAAAATGATGCAAAACCTATTAGACAACCTCAGAGAAGACTAAACCCTCATCTAAAAGAAGTAGTAAAAGATGAGCTCCAAAAACTTTTAGATGTTAGATTTATCTACCCTATCTCTAATAGTAAATGGGTCTCCCCGCTTGTGGTGGTACCGAAAAAGAATGGGAAGTGGAGAATCTATGTGGACTCTAGAGAACTAAACAAGGCAACACAGAAAGATCACTTTCCTCTCCCATTCATCGATCAAGTATTGGATACTTTGGCAGGCAAGAAATTCTTTTCTTTTCTTGACGGCTTCAGTGGGTATAACCAAATACAGATTGCCCCTGAAGATCAGGATAAAACTACTTTTACTTGTCCTTGGGGAACATTTTCCTACCGAGTTTTAACTTTTGGTTTATGTAATGTCCCTACCACATTCCAAAGGGATATTCTCAGCATATTTGCAGATCTAATAAATGAAGGATTGGAAGTATATATGGATGATTTCACCCCATACAGAGAGGAGTTTGATTCAGCATTGGAAACACTAGAAAAAGTCCTACAACGCTGTATAGCTACCAGGCTTTGTCTAAGCCATGAAAAGTGCTATATGATGATGATAGAAGGACTTATTCTAGGACACTATATTTCAGCAGCTGGCATTCAGGTAGACCCAGCCAAAATCCAAATACTTTTGCTTATTCCTACTCCTACTACTCAAACAGAGGTACGTAGCTTCTTGGATTCTCTGGTTATTAACAGAAGATTATAGAACATTATTCACGTATTGTTGCACCATTGTATGCACTAACTGGTAATATTGATTTCCTTTGGACAGAGAAATGTGAACGTGCTTTCAATGACCTGAAAAAGCTTGTATCTATAGCCCCAGTCCTTCGCGGACCAAACTGGGATTTTCCATTCCAAATATCATCTGATGCCTCAGATACAGCCATTGGAGCGGTCCTTGGCTAGGAGGAGGATAGAAAACCATACGCCATTTATTACATTAGCAAAAATCTATCCCCTGCTGAATTAAATTATACTATAACTGAAAAGGAATTTCTAGCTATTATACATGCTATCAATAAATTCAGACATTACATCAGTGGATATCCCGTTATCTTGTACACGGATCATTCTGCTATAAAGTATTTAGCGAATAAACCTGTCACAAATGGCAGAATAACCAGATGGCTGATTTTATTGCAGGAGTTTGACATTACAATCAAGGATCAACCTAGCAAAGAAAACCCGGTAGCTGATTTCCTCTCAAGAATGCCAAAACCAGTCGATGCAGCAACAGTTGAAGATCAGTTTCCAGATGAGCATCTCTTTGTTGTTGCTGTTCAAACACACTGGTATGTTGATGTCGCCAATTACCTAGCAGTAGGTAAGTTACCAAAACATCTAACCCCTAATGGGCGAAAACAGATTGTCCAGCGAAGTACCAGATTTTCCTGGATTGGAGGTTATTTGTTTCACACAGGGGCAGACATGCAAATCAGGAGGTGCGTTCAACAAGATGAAATCTTTGATATATTGAAAGCATGACATGACCAACCATGTGGTGGACATTTTGCTGATCGCAGGACTGCACATAAAGTGTTACATACAGGGTATTATTGGCCCACAATTTTTAAAGATGCAAAGAAATTTGTTCAAGCGTGTGATAGTTGCCAGAGGGCGGGACACCCTAGTCACTCAGATGAGATGCCCTTAAAACCACAGTTAGTCATCGAACCATTTGAGCGATGGGCCCTTGATTTCATGGGGCCAATCAACCCACCATCAAACCAGAAAACATACATTCTAGTGGCAACAGAATATGTCACCAAGTGGGTTGAAGTAGAAGCTTTGCCCAAAGCTACAGAAGAATCTGTTATACAGTTCCTGCTCCATATATTTGTGCAATATGGCCTCCCTAGAGAGATAATCACAGATGGAGGGCCACAGTTTGTTGGAAACAGAATAGCGGCAACACTCAACAATTATCATGTTCAGCATAAAATGACCACCCCATATCACCCACAGGCAAATGGGCAAGTAGAAAGTAGCAACAAGATAATAAAAACGATTCTAACTAAAATAGTTGCATCACATAGACGCAATTGGGCTGCCAAACTACCAGAAGCACTGTGGGCTTATAGAACAACATGGAGAAGCACCACTGGCCACTCACCTTACCAGCGTATGTTTGGAAAACAACCTATCTTTCCTATAGAATTTGAAATCCAGACACTACGAACAACACAAGAAGTGGGGTTAGACTTAACCGAGGCGCAAACTAATCGATTGCAACAGATTAATGAGCTGGATGAAATTAGACTCTCTGCACTTCAACACACTGCCCTGATACAGCAGCAAAGAGCTAAGTGGCATGAATCCTCTCATAAACAGAGCTCTCCATGAAGGAGACTGGGCTCTTTTATATGACTCTAGATTTCAAGACTTCCCCGGGAAACTCCAGACTCGTTGGTTGGGACCATATGAAATTCAGAAAGAACATGACAATGGCACCCTCACACTGATTACCATTGATGGTTCTGGGTATACCTTTAAGGCAAACGACCATCGAGTCTGTCTCTATCGCAAACCACTTACCCGGGAGTCCTTTTGCCAACAATTACGCCAAGATTCAGATATGGAGATCTTACGGGAGGAAGACAAGTCTCCTCCACCAGTAACTCACTAAGAAGTTTACTTTTCTTTACAATTTGTATATAATTGTTAGAATTATTTTTGGAAAAAGGAACAACACTTGTGATTTTTGCTGTTCCTTTTCCAAAAGGAACAACACTTGTGATTTTTGCTGTTCCTTTTCCAAAAGGAACAACACTTGTGATTTTTGTTGTTCCTTTTCCAAAAGGAACATCACTTGTTATTTTTGCTATTCCTTTTCCAAAAGGAACAACACTTGTGATTTTTGCTATTTCTTTTCCAAAAGGAACAACACTTGTGATTTTTTCTGTTCCTTTTTCCAAAAGGAACAACACTTGTGATTTTTGTTGTTCCTTTTCCAAAAGGAACAACAATTGTGATTTTTGTTGTTCCTTTTTCAAAAGGAAAAGCACTAGTGATTTTTGCTGTTCCTTTTTCAAAAGGAACAACACTTGTGATATTTGTTGTTCCTTTCTAAAAAAAATAGCATTTGTGTGTTTTTGCTGTCTCCGCAAGAAACAACACTGTTTGATTTCTGCCGGTCTTTTTCCAAAGGAATGGCACTTGTTTGATTTTACTGAACGACACCAGTGATTCCCGCTGCTCCTTTCTCCAAATGAGCAACCGTTGTTGTGCCCTTCCTTGAAATAGCACTACTCATAAGATTTGAAATGGCTTGTTCCTTCTTAAGGATGCAGAATGCTGATGATCTTTCGAGTCTTTTGAATACAGCTATCTACTTATGTGATGAAAACAAAAGCACAGTATACAGAAATCGGTAAATCACAAATCACTATCTTTATAAGTAACTGCCCTGAATTGGCGAAAGGACGTAAGGAAAAGATATTCTTATTTATCACCTTTTGTTGCCATTGTTTCACTAACTCTGTTTTGATTGGTTATCTCTATCATGTTGATTCTTTTATCTATTTTGATTATCATTCGTCAATAAGATCAAAGAGTCTATACCTTCCTATCGAGATTCTAAGACTTCTTCCACCATTCCTACTCTTAAGGAGTGTTGAACCACCCTTTGTGTATAAAAAGGAAAGGTTCTCTATTAAAACCAAGAAAAAAAACAAATAAGCAAAGCAGTTTTGTCAAATTGCAGGATAGGGAGTCTCATTACGAGCTGGCCTACCATGATCATCAGGAAGGAAGTGAAGTGGCATTCCCACTAAGGCCACCACACCCGGGAAATGGTCCAAGAGGTACATAAAAATAAATAAATAACCCTTGGAACAGGAGGTCTCACCACGAGCCGGCATGCCCACTATTCGCTCCTTCCTCGTGAATGGCACTATGACTAACTGGTTACCAAGCCTGCATAGTGGCCTACAGTTTTGACATCACATAACACTTCCTCGCATACACAAAGGACTATGGTTCCCGGGGTGAAATAAACAACTCTGCCAAGGTTATGGACACCTGTCGGTAGCAGAGCTCTATTAATGGTATTGAAGTCGTAACCTTTACACCAATGGGTAAGGAAATTATAACCTTTGTATCTTATAACATGATAATTTAAATCACCAACCATATACCGCATGACTATTTATTACCGCCAATCATTACGGAGCTAGTGACAGTGACCGCATGAGACTCGCTAATTATGGCAAATGTCTTATCCCCAAACTTCCATCAACTCACCGCAGTCACTTACATATTAAAAGCGATCTAAATTTTTACCTCAATTTCAGTAATACGTTGTTTTTGGGGACATGGCATATTTTCATAAGATGTTCCATAAAGACCTCGCGGAAGAAGCAGACGCCGCTCCTTTATTTGATGGCTGGGACAACCTATCATATTGCAGGGGGGAAGTAGCCCCATCATTCCCCAGAATACATGTCAGCCCGTTATTCGAGAAGATCTTGTACACGAGTACAGCACGGCTCAAAGGTATGATCATTTGCCATTTTTGTTTTCTTCTGCATGAATCGTTATTCGAAGTTATTTCCATTGTATATGCCGTTGCATTCGAATTTGAACGAGAAACACACCACCAGCTTCTCTGCGACTCAACGAACAGCTGTTGTTCCTCTGAGAATTTGCAAGTGAAGCCATGGGGGAAGGTCAGTCCGCAGAGAACCACAAATATTGACTTTTTCAGCTGCAGCCCGAAGAATCCTAAAGAAAGCAGGGTGGTTGACCTACCTCAACCGCCTGAAGGAGTCTAATGAAACTGTAGCGAAGGAATTTTTACAGAACCTACAGGAAGAACACTCCACAATAAGAGGAAAATGAATAGAGGTCACGGACGATATAATAGCAAAAGTCACAGGACTACCGGTCACAGGACCTGTGTGGACAATAAAGAAGGAAAGGCTGCAGAAGATTGTGGAAATCTTTCAGGATGAGGGCCAGAGTTTAACAGTTCGAGGAAAGGGGGTGCTACCAGCAACTCTAGGAGAGCCATGGGCGGAATTGGAAAAAATTATCCAGAGCTACATTACTTGCGAGGGCAGAAAAGACGTGGTAAGACCACGACATCTAAAACTCCTAGCTGTCTTAAAACAAAAATGTTCTGTGAATTTACCTGCATTGCTTAATTCTCTATTACATGATGTGGCACGAAGTATGAAAAAGGCACAACACAAAGAATCTGTGGTAAGCCACCACAGATTAATTCGCTTGATAGTAAACCATAGTCTTACCCAACAGCAGAGCAGCTGGGAAGAACTAATTGATATTATTAATAAAGGGACGGCCACCCAGAAAAACAAAATCAAATTGATATCACACCCCAATGCCTTGAGAAATGAAAGAAGGACGCTTGCACAAAAGTGCAAGCTGAGAAACAAGCTGAAAAGCAACTTGAGAAACGACCCGATGCTGGTACATCTGAACAACCAGCAAAACGTAGAAAGTCGGCACGTCTTGCAAGGTTACAAGAAGAGCTGAAGAAACCCTGGGCTCGCACGAGCCAATCAATAGAGATCATAGATGAGCAATCGGCGGAGACAGATACAGAAGAAGAAAGTAACGAGGACGTAGAGCAGTCCACAGGGACAGAGGGGGAAGAAGAAAACAACAGAGAAACAGAGCAGTCCACCGAGGCAGAGACAAAAGAGGAAGACAAAGAACAGTCAGCGGAAACAGAAACAGGAGGAGAAGAAGAACAGGATGAAGAAGAAGGAGACGAGAAAGAAGAAGTTGAGCGGCCCGAGCAGGAGGAAAAAATGGAACAACAGGGAGGAAGCCCAGTACAGAACTCGATAGGGGAAGATGAATTGGCCAATATTCTGGCCAACATGGGCGAGTATGGCCAACTCCTGAGTCCATCCAACCTCCAGGCCGAAGAAGAAACCCAGGAGAAAGATGCACCCAAAGAAGTGTATACAAATGAAGCAGAAGTAGAAATTTCACCCGTCCATTATGAAAAGGTAACAGAGAATATCGGGCAGGAACAACCCGTTCCTAGTCAAAAGGCACTAGAGGAGAGTCCAGAGGAAATAAGCGCAGACGAGGAATTGGCCCAAGAAACAACAGAGCCAAGCAAGGTTCTTACCCCGGATCATCCACCTCAAGAAGAAAATCCAGAAATTAGCCACAATCCAACCCACAGCAAACAATCAGCTGTTCTTTCTGAGAAGTTGATGGAAATAAGGGAATTACAAAAGGAAAAGGGGACACTGTTAAACGTAATAGTCAGGCTTCTCCAGCAGATTAGGTTTCTAAAAGCAAGACAAAGGGGGGTAGGGACCTCAACAAGAAAAGGTTCGGCCACGCCAATAAGACCCCGTAAGAACAAGAGGCGAAGAACCGGGAGCCGTTCCACTACTCAAAACCCTGACAGAAGCCAAACTGCTGTTCCTAATGAAGCAGAAAGACAAACTGCTGTTCCAATTGAAACAGAAGAACAGACTGTTGTTCCATTTGAAAAGGAACGGAAATGGGCTGGAGTTCGTGTTAAAATTGAAAAAGATGATAAGGTGGTTCAGATGGAGGCACCACCTTCGGGAGTAATAAGGGTTATGACTTCAAAGAAGCGTAATAAGAAAGTCCAAGTAAAACTCCCAACCTCCATGGATGCATGGAAAAAGGACCCAAAAACAAAAACCCTTCACCATCATTTGAAGCAGGCCCAACAAGAAGCAGAAAAGCTCAGGGAGAAAACGGTCCCCCGTGAAAAATATGAGGAATTGCAGCAGCAGTTAAGGAACGTCAACCTATCAGAAAGCCAAGCCTTCGAAGGATGGTGAAAGGAGCAAGAGAAAGTTGCCAAGGTAACCCGTAGATTAGATGTAGTAATTAAACAAATGGATACCTTGTGTGCTCTATACAATGATGCCCTAGCATGTAGAGCCCCTGCCAAAAATTATGCCTTGTTTCTAATGGAAATATACTTACAATTGAAAATTAAGGCCATTAGGGCATGTGCTCCCATAGAAATTAACACTATAGATGATTATATAAACTGCTGTAAGCATTATGGGGTAAAAGTACAAAGGTTATTGTGTGAATTTTATCTGCATAACCTTGTACTAGAACAAGAGACCGGGCTAAACCCTGGCCCTTTTGTTGGAGGCATTCAATTAAAAGCATTCATTTCATTTGCAGTCAATCAAACTAAATGGCTTAAAGCCTACAATGCATTTCAGAGACAAGAAAATGGATTATATCTATGGGTAAGAGCTGAGCCTAGAGACCTAGAATAGTTATGGAGAAGTCATAGAAATCTCATGAGGACTCCAGGGGTGATTGAAGCACTAGGACCCATGCATGAATCAATCATTC